>JAPPVO010000024.1:35824539-35866825 GCA_030407325.1 Camellia japonica | reverse complement strand
TGTTACCCATGGTTCACCTTCCTATAAATAGGAAAGAGTAGCGAGTTAAGGCAACGGAAAGAAAAAATGTATAAGAGAGGACGCACGGGTGAGCATCTTGAGTGTGGGTGGAAAGAAAGGATATATGAATTAATTTAAGGTGAGTTATATTATACCTTGAGTTACCAAAAAGTATTTTACTTATGTTTTGACTTACCAAAATCTAATTTATATAATTTATGTTTTATTAATATGTTAATAAAAGTTATGTTTTATAAAAGTTTCAGCAGTTTTATTTCTGAACCCTATTTGCTTAAAAGTAAAACCCATGGATATGTTTGTTTTATTTTTAAAGAATATTTGACTATGACTTTATATGAAAATATGTTTTGTGAGTACCACCACGGGAGTCCCATGCCTTGGGAAACTTAAATAACCATTGGCTAGTGGTTGACCACTTTGTGGTCTAGTGTTTGTCATGGATCCATTGACCAGTGTAGTGACTGTCACTTAGTGATGTACCGTAGTTATAGTGATTATTTTGTGTATTCAACTCAACTCAATTTATAATGTTTTAGCTTAAATAAATATCCATGGACATTTTGTGCCCCTCATAGTATAATATTTCTTACTCTGCTATGTGCTTATAGCTATTATCCCTTTCAGGTGATGAGGTTTAGCGGGATCAAGATGGAAAAAGAATTGCTATGTTATTTTGTTTTCTATCTTTTATTATTAAACTCTTGTAATATAATGACGTTCAAGTAAACTATGTTTTATTTCCTTATAAATAAACAGTTGGTATTCAATTATTTATTTTAATTAATTCATTTTATCCACTTGCGCTGTGACTACAGAATTTTCCGAATTACTTTATTTTTTATCTTGTTACGACGCTGAGCCTTTGAGTACCGGGTTTGGGTCGTGACAATTTTAATTATTATTCTCATCCATTATTTGATTTTGTTCAATCTAGGGTTTAGGATTTCAAAATAATAAGAAATTATGATGTTGATGATGATTATGAGATTTGTAAGGTAGATTAGAATTTTGGAGGGAGGATGAAGAAGAAGAAGAAGAAATAACTTTGATCTCTGGGAAAGAAAATACAAATATTTGAATATGAATAATTGATTAGGGTGTACCATGAGGGGAAAAAATTATTTTAGGGTTTAATATGTGTTATCCTTATTAGTAAATTCATATTAAAATATAATAGGAATTAAAATTTATGAATTTAAATTGGGCGTACTGAAACATATTTTATATTCAAATCCTTAATTTTTGACACACCCCTACACATAACCACCTTTCCCCACAAACACATACAAAAAATAAATAAAGGGGAAGTTGAGGCCCCAAACATTTCCCTAAAAATTAATGTAAGAGATATTTGAGATGTGAAATTTCGTACAAATTAATGTTATATATATATATATATATAATTATGTAAAATCAGTTAGTATTATATATATTAATATTATGTAAATTAATATTATATATTATAAAAGTGTTTGATAATTGTTTAAAGTTGGAAAACATTATGGTGCATACCCTTTAAAGATTGTGTATCATATGCATCTTATAACTAAAAAAGAAAAATGACGTAATTTTAATTTTCTGAGTCATAACTAAAAAAGAAAAAATATCATAACTAAATACAAAAGGAGGCATAACTAAAAAATTCATGATTTATAATTAAAATAATGTCATAATTAAAAAAAAAATTAATCATAACTAAAAAAAAAATGACATAACTAAGGATACATATGATATCCCATTTTTAAAGGAGTGTATATTAGAATTTTCCTTTAAAGTTATTATTTAATCAACTAGTTGGTTAAAACCATTCAAACTACTGTTTGATTACGGATAGTAAATTAATCAATTCGCTATCCATATTTTGATTTTTAATTTTATCCTCAAATCAAACTGCGCACCCTCCAATTCACTCACTCTTTGTATTAAAATAAAAAATCACATTATTATACAAACATGATTTATTTATTTATATATAACATAACAATCAAAGTGAGAGCTTTAACAAGCTGAATTATTTAGATCAATTCATTTAAGGGTTAATTACACTAATAGTCCCTATAGTTTAGGACTTGTGTCACTTTGGTCCCTGACTTTTCAATTGTGACACATTTGACCCTGAATTTTGAATCTTGTTCCAAATAAGGACGATTGAAAATATTATTAGATTTTTCAAGGGTAAAATCGTCAATTTGATAAAATATAAACTAATTTGACAAAAATAAATGTCAAAAAAATATTTTTAATTTTTTAAAAATTATTTTCATCCACCAATGATAAAATTATGTAAATTAATAAAAATTACATGATTAATTTTTAAAATTAATTTTACATGATCATCATCCAAAACATAATAAAAATTAATTTGGTAAAAATAAATAAATAAATGTCTAAAAGATTTATCAATTTTACATAATTTTATTTTTAGTAGGTAGAAATAATTTTTAAAAATTCAAAAATATTTGCTTGACATTTATTTTTGTCAAATTAGTTTATATTTTATCAAATTGACAATTTTACCCTTGAAAAATCTAATTATATATTCAATTGTCCTTATTTGAAACAAGATTCAAAATTCAGGGTCAAATGTGTCACAATTGAAAAGTCAGGGACCAAAGTGACACAAGCCGTAAACTATAGGGTCTATTTGTGTAATTTGCCCTTCATTTAATTAAGAAACTTAAATTTAGATTCGAGATTGACTCAAATCTCAAATATATAATTTAGTTGAGCTTGAACGAGTCACGTCAAGTTGAATTTATTAGTTTAAGATCAGCTCATTCAATTATCCTAACGTGCTTATATTAAAAAACAATTGATTCTTAGAGACCTGTTTGTCATAGGAAAATTCTTTTCCTGAAGACCTCAAATAGTTATTAAACTTCCATGACTCGAAAGAAAGAAACATTAGCCTGAATAGATAGAAAGAGGCTTGTATGTTTACACAACTCAAGGACATGTTTTCAAAGCAGCAACACCAGCAAATGTAGAAGCAGCAGTTTTACATTACTTACAACTTACTGTTCAATGAATCATAACCAACACACACCCACCTCTGCTTTTAAGTTCACTATTTTTTTTTTTTTTCTTTTTTCTTTTTTTGGTTGAGTGAAATTATTCCATTACAATGTCACAACATATATTAACAATATAGAACAGAATGCAGAGAGCACTAAAACTATGCAACCCCAAAAACAGATTCTGAAAAACGAAAAAAAAAAAAAAAAAAACATCCTTTTTTCATTAGAATGCCAATGCTGCTTACACATGTAAGAAGATTTTACACATCCAGTGTTCAATCAAGAAAAAAAAAAATTGAACTCCTGGGCATTCCTACATCCTAGTCAAAACCCCAAGGTGCAGAACCTGAAACAGTAAGAAATCCACGACTCCTCCATATTAAAGTCACCTTACATTTAAGCTTCTTCCTCTAACTCTGATATGGCTCGATTGTCAATCTGATTCTCATGTCCCAATGGGGGCCTATCTACTGAAAGGGTTCCTTCTAATACCTTAACCACTTCCCCAATTGAGGGTCTTAAAAATGGTTGATTTTGCATACACCACAATGCTATCCTAACCACCCTCTCCACTCCTTGCCACTCCTCACTGGCCTCAAACTTTTGTTCTTGGTTCAAATTGTTGATTATATTATCCAGGTTATCTCCCAAAATATCCCTCTTGCATGTAACAATTTGCAGCAACATTTCTCCAAGCATGTAAATATCTCTCTCTGATGGAGACTCCGAAGTAGAAGAAGAAGCTGCTTCCTTTTGGAGCAAGCTCCAAATCCCAAAACCAGTCAACTTTGGAACCAATTTCTCATCAAGCAAGACATTCTCGAGCTTCAAATTCCCGTGAGCAATGCATTGTTGACACTCTGAGTGTAGATAAGCAAGGGCATGAGCCACTCCAATAGCAATATCAAGCCTTCGTTGCCAATTCCCTTCATTTTGGTCCCGTTTAGCATTAAAAAGCCACTTATCCAGAGAGCCCTTCCGGATATACTCATAAAGTAGAACTTTGTGTCTTGACTCAAAACAAAAGCCTTTTAGAGGCACAAGATTCCGGTGGTGGGTCCCACCCAAGGTCGAAACTGCCACTCGAAAATCCTTCTCCAACACAATCACATCGTTCAACACCTTAGCAATCACTGGTGCTTTATTTGGTAGTATGCCTTTAAAAGTCGAAGAACCAAGCTGATTTGCAAAGTTGTCGGTTAGCTCTTTTACCTCTTCAAAAGATAACCGGATAAGAACACTGTAGTGAGGGTTCATCTGTGCATCCTTCCCAAAGGGAATCCTAGCCCGCGCCTTAACTTGCCTTCTGTGATATATATACCAAACCACAAGGATTTCCAAGGCCAGGGCAACCAAAACAGTCACCAAAACTATTAAAACAATAGCTTGAATAAATTTCTTGATGTTAACTCTTTGAGCTATGAATCTACCAGATGACATTGACATTGATTCTGCATTACCATTGGGGTTAGCTCCTCGAGTTGCAACTGCCTGAGGAACCGAACATACCTTCAAGAATGAAGTTGCGGGAACAGATGGACTGCTGTAACCGCTAATAAAGCTAGTTCTTTTGATTGTGCAGAGACCTGAACCATCGTTCTTTGAAGTTACAGCAATGCAAGTAGTGTCGTTGAAGCAGTACTGTTTGCAAGCTTTCTCATTCAACATCATATCAACATCTTGTGGGGGATAAAGACCATACAGGACAGTTTGTCTCAAAACCGACATGCTTGTACGCATCTTGCAGTTTCCCAAATCCACCATCTTCTGGCACCCAGAACCACTTGAATCCGCTGCGGGGCCACCAGTTAATGAATCTGAGTACAGGCAATTACAAACAGGTCCTGTGAAATTGTATCCACACACGCTATATAAACCGCAAGAACCAAACACATCACATTGGTCCTCAAGTGCTTGCCATCCTACTCTCCATGTATGAAGCACATTGTCCCACGCATAAATTCGTAAATTCCCATCTGAATCAATCCTAAGATGCCTCAAAACCACATGAGGGTCTCCGACATCTGTACTTGATATGGACCAGACAGCCTTGTTGGTATCATCATATAGCCCCAAAACACCATTAGCATCAAACCTTGCTTCCTTGACAATGGAAGAGGGGCTCAAATGACTCCTCCAATAGGTCACATTGTTTTCCCATACTAGAGCTAGCTCCCCAGACCGACGAATCACAAAACTATAGTAGCTTGAAACTGATTTTGTTGAAGGGGCTCTAAGGTTTTGAGGAAAATGGAGAGACTGACTAGGAAGTAGAGTATTTGTAGGGCTATTAAAGCTCTCCCAGAGCACCTTATCTCCAATACCCATAAGAACCAAATTACCATTATTTAAAAGACTAGCTTTTTGGACACCCAAATTGGAGGTATTACTACTCCAAACAATCACACCATTTGGGTTTTCAAACAAGACCAGCCTCCCATCCATGGCAAGCCTAAATGTGGAGTTCATGGAAACCCTAACACCCCCACCAACCGTCCAAACAGGGATATTTGCAGCTTTGGTTCCTAAGTTATACCTAATACCAACCAGAAACCCACCATAATCGTCATCACCACCATCTTTCTCCAAGAACCCAAATGCAAAAACTCCATTTTCAGACACCCAATTCCCATTTTTATCAAAACCAGAAATCTCAAAACCAAGAGGCACTGAGACCATTAATAACTCATCACAAAACCCAACAAAAGCAAAACCCAGCCATAAAATCAAAGCTAAAACACAATTAAATCTTCCAAAACTGTAGTGTTTTCCGGAGCTCATACCTTGAAAAGGTCTGATGGGTAATTCACAAAACAGCTGATGAAGCCCAGCTTCAAACATTTGAGCTGCAAAAAGAAAAAAGAAAAACAAGAAACAGAAGATTTCTGGGTATATCAGGTGTCACAGAGTAGTATAACACTGAAGTGAAGTAGATGAGGTGGGCTCTAGTTAGAGGTTATGAGGTGGATAAAAAAGTAAAGAGAGAGCGAGAGAAAGTGATGAATTTAAAAAGGAGGGTGTGTGCTTTGGGTGGGTGACCCTTTTCATGTGGGAGGACTGATTCTTAGTTTGAATCTTTGGGGAACAAGATTTGGCAATAAGTGGGAAAACAAACAAGATTTTCAGATGCTTTTTGAGGAACTCGAGGTTTTAGTTTTCTCCCACTACAATAGTCCTTCCTTGCTAAAGAAAAGAGAATTTGCTCTGCTTTCAATATAATTTTTTTTTTCTTGGATTAAGCAAATAGTTAAACATGCTTATCAAGTGAAAAGAAACAAAATACAGCCCACCCACTCTAACCTCATTGGATTGTCAATCTTTACACTATCAAAAATTTATCTGTCATGAGCTTAAAAAAAAAAAGGTTAAAAATTTTAATAATTTTTCAAACATGTAGGCTTTATAAAATTTAAAAAAAAATAAAAATAAAATATGTCAGGTTCGTTTGAGATATGAGTTGATTTTTTGACTATTTTAGTCTGGGTTAAAAAATCTCATTTGAAATAGACTTTTTAATTTTTTTAACTTTTGTAAGAAAAAAATAAAATGATTATAATTTAGATATGATATTTTGTCATATTAAATTAAAAAATTTATTTTATCTTTTTATGATTAAGATAATTAAAAAGTCAAAAAATCTGTCATGTCAAAAGAATGCTATATTTCTTTCTTCTTTTTTTTCTTTCCAGTTAATGAAGTCACATACCTAATTTCTAAAAGATCATGATAGATGTCATGACTATAAATAAACTAGCCTTAGGGTGTTAAGGGGGGATCCAATGCAAAACTAAACTAGAATTATAAAATTAATTTAATTTTGTTTATGGATGATTTATACACTAAGATGTAAAAGTCAAACGGATTGAATCATCAAAATAATATTTGTATTGGGTGAAGTGCACTAAACTCTCTTAAGATTTGAAAATATATATATATATATATATCAAGTTTCATAAATTTGTCATAATTACACAGGCTCATTTAGAATTTCAATTCATACAATACAATCTTTTTTCATCATTAGTATTACATTATCATCTCTTTTATATTGAACTATAAATTTTATCATTATCTATCTCTATACCTACAATCCGTCAATATTAAACATAAGTATATTTATGTAAAATTTACAAAATTTACTTTGGGTTTTGTGGAAACAGGGTTGTTCACTAGTAATATTTTTTAGATTAGTGCATTTGGGTGAACCACTTTTGATTGTGAAATGAAACCTCTCATTCTCTTCTCCACAACACAGTACAATACAATACATACATTTTTTTTCCCTAGAGCTTGCAAAAGCATGGAGCACAGTGTCTGGGTCCTTAGGGGTCCATGGCCCTATGTGCTCCAAAGGGAATCTGCACCAATGCATTTACTTTCTTTTAAATTGAGATTGTGATTTTCTCTATTTCATTTCATATTGATGAATGGAGATTTTTATTTTATAAGATTGCAATATATTATTAAATTTATAATTATTATGTCATTTTAAGTTTTGAAATTTTAACTTGTTTTTTTTTTGGCTCCATTCTATTTATGGAGGAGGATGTGATGAGACCATATACGTGCAAAAATTAGGTGTCATATCTCCTGTCCTCAATCTCTCTCTCCTATAACAAACTCTCTTTCTACTGGAAAGAATTATTAGGAGGAAGTTTTTTTAGGACCCAAGAATAATAATCCCAAAATTAATATTATGTAATAATATCAATCTTTCTAACAAGAAGGAGGCTTTTTTAGGACCCAAGAATAATCCTGGGGCTAAAATTTGCACACTGGGGAGAAGAAATAGAGCCTTCGTTTGGTTTTCATTGTGGGCTATATAATCACAAAAGACAAAAAAAAAGTTACAAAATCATAAAAAGACAAAAAAGTTACAAAAGTACCAAACTATCCCATATACAAACAAAAAGTCAAAAAAGCATCATTCTATAATAAGGGCAATTTTGTCATTCTAAAGTCAAAAAAGTCAAAAAAGCCAAACAAGAATACCAAACGACTAAAAAAGTCCCAGGCTAAAAAAGTCAAAAAAGTCAAAAAATCAACTAAAAAGCCAAAACCAAACGACACCAGAATGATGTGATTCTAACCACATTTTTATATAACATTTAGTTTTTGTGAATCTAGTGAACAAGATTATGTAAGATTTAATAATACATTTAACCATAATAATGGGGAATTAAACTTTACAGGATCTTGAATTCAATACAACTCAAGAATAAAACGAATATACCTTTGTCAGCCATTGAATTAGAGAAATTAAGAAAATACCCCTTAGAGTTGAACCTTTAATTCTTCGCTCACCTTTTTCTCTATGTCTCTCTTAATTAGGATGACTATAAAACTTAGAGTGATGAAAAAATACTTATTCTATAAAAGGGGAGTCACCCATCCTTATATAGAGGAGAGAAGAGGGCCAGATAAACTCTATCAGAAGAATTCCTAATCCATCAAGGTTTCCTTCTTATCTTAGAAGAGTAATTATATTAAAATTCTAATTACTAAACTTGATCTCAAATATTGGCTTTACCTAATTGTGGAGTCCAAATAAAATAAAACATGTAAAAATATTTAGGCTATTAGGCCACACTAGAAAATAAATCCAACATTCTCCCACTTGGTTCATTAAGCCGATTATGATACAATTATGAGTTTTTTCAAAAATATGCAACTTATAAAAATTTTGACTCATTGGATTCCACACTAAAAACTTTGACACGTGATCACGAATTTAGAAAAAATAGCCAATAAGTTCAGATATATTAGAAACTATAATATTGTGATTACTTCAGATCACCAATGTGAGTCATAGCGGTTATATAACATTTATGTCATATTTCTTTCTATGCACTACACCATTGATAACCTTCACCAATCCAGTCCTTTATCGGGATATATAATTATTTTCCTTAAAAGCCCCTGTAATTTGTCTTGTTAAGACATTCCTTGTTTATCAATATTCAAATTAATGTGTACACACACTTTTAGAAACAGGAAAAACAGAAACAAAATTATTATTGCACAAATAGTGTCAAATAAAAATAAGCACTCGCGATTAACCATACACATCAAGGATTGCTTAAAAGACTCATCTTGATAACATGCTCTTTGTATTGGTCCCGAAGCTGGATGTGAGGCAGATGCCCCAGATGGGCGTTGCGTTTCAGCATTGGTCTCACCCTGCATGGCAGTTCCCTGATTTAACACTGCTACCATTGCCACAAATTCTTCCGAACCCTGTGCCATCACTGGTCTGTTGATGATGTGACTGGTGACTGTCGGATCAGTTGAACCGGTGAGCCCTGACTGGCCTTTCTTTGCCTTGCCTCAGCGAAGGAAACACTGGTTGCTTTGAACTAAATCTTTGACCTGACAAAGTCTATCAACACAAGTCCAATGAATCCGGGGGATATCGGAGCCTTCGAAAGCTATGGTTCCAAGATTACCTAGCAAAAGAGAAAACAGAGAGCATCTCAGCCTGATTTCACTAGAACAGATATGAGCATAGCTGAATGACTGCACTCGTTACTGATTTCTGCCCCAAAATTCTGCCTCAAATGTGATACCCTTGGGTAAACTGATTCCCAAAACACTGATGCTGATGCCCGCAGGCCTGATGCCCAGACTTGCAAACTGATACATGCATTCCTGTAGAGACGCACTCTAAAAGCACATAGCAAGCAAGTGAGAGCCAAAAACACCCCTATGTTGGGATAGGGTTTCCCTGTCCTATTTTGTCAGGAGCTAGGGTTTCACTACGCACGCAGCGGTTTCAAACAATCTATAATCGGGTGAGCAACCTGTCCTAGTTTGGATAGTCACTATGGATTCCGATATGCACTAGGTCGAATGGTCAAAAGGGTGCCCCAGTAACAACCGGGGTTTGTGTTCCCATCGTGGCAGAGCCTGTAACCGGTCAGCCTTATGGCACGCTTTTCAAAGCGAGACTCCGGCAAACCGTTCAGGAATAACAGACGGCAAACACTGTGACTTAGGCGCACAAATGCAAATGCAATGCAAAGAAACACATAAGTGTAGTCAAAACAAGATATCATGAGTTCGAGTCAAGTTCTCTAAATCCCCAGCAGAGTCGCCAGAAATTGTAGACGTCCCCGAACGTCTGGGGAGGGAATCCCGTTTTTCTCATTGGGCTTACTACAGCTCGGACTCAATGTCACGGTCCTGTATCTAATCTCGCAGAGTGCAATGCAAGATCGATGAATCATCAAAGAGTCCAAGTCCGGCAAATTGTTTTGAAAAACTTATTTTTAGAAAGAAGTGCCAAACATGGACTGCTTTGCCAGATACAGAGTCGCCACCTAAATATTTTATTTTGGGGGAATTTAGGAAACCCTGACTCGTGCCTAAGGCCACGTGTCCGTCATCACCAAAGTTGCCTCGGCTCGGGAACTTGGGTACGATTGGGGAAAGTCACTTCGTGAGCACCCCCGCTCGCCCGATCAAAGATCGGCCTCTACTAACCATGATATCGAGTTTTGAAAACATTATGTGCTCTTATTCTGGTTATTAGCCTAGAATTACTATGTGATGCGCGCAGCATACAAGTATAGACTGGATCGCCTGAGTTGGAACAAAACATTTCATGTTTGTTTTTTAAAGCGGTTTGCTACTCGCAAGTAGGCTAAAATGCGGATTTTTTCACCCTCAAGTGGGTTTAGAAAACATGGTGATTTGCCACTATCTAGTGGGCTTAAAACTCGCAATCAATGAATTGTTCCAATTCAGATAATCCAACCTTCACCCACAGGCATTCAGGCAGTTATATTACATAAGCACTTAGCCTCATGGTAAGCATGCTATCGTAGCAGTCACTCACACATATGCAAGGATGCTAAAGCATAAACACTTACCGAGTACTCCAAGCCAAAGAAAGAAGCTAATTAGAAATCATGCATGGATCCTAACTATACTGAGATGCCTAATGCAACACATACAGGTATGCAACTAAGATAGGCTCGGATATTCTAAGATGGCATATGAAATGCTATAAAAATCATGTATTCAACTTGGAATTGAAATACGATGCAATTAGTATGATGCGCCGAGCCCGGTGCATGCAAAACAGATGAATGGATGCAAACATGCGAGCATAAGTATGCTAATTGAAACGTGCCCTAAAACTAACCATCATAAGCTGGTAAATAAAAGGGAGAAAGACGTGGGGTTGGAAGACATACATCACACACACGCACACTTATTACAACCTTGCCCTCTCTCGGAGGGTCTGAATGAATAGCACAGAATAAACTAGCTAATCTAAGCTAATTAAACTAATTATTACACAACATTAATCAATTAACGAATTAACTAAGTAAGCCATAAAAATAGCATGCAAATCTAAATGCAATGGACTGCCTCAGCTCTGTTCCGAATGATAGGGATGCATGCATGCTTCAGTCGCCTTGTCGGGAAATCCATCGCGATACCCCGATTTGCCTCTGTTTACAATTGACCCCGGAACACTGTACACAACTCCATGGGAACTTGTAGGGATACTGCTGACCAGTTTTTGCTGCTAGTTTCCGGTTTGCTGCAACAGAGAGCAAGAAAGGGGCATGGCAAAGTATTTTCAACATATGTGTGCGTAACCACTCTTCCCATCATTGCACAAGCTCCAAGGAGTGCAGTCCTCGATCCTCGTGCCACCAATCACGCATCTCGATGCATGATGGCCGAGGAGTCGGATTGCACGACTCGATGTAAAATGAATGCACAAATGGACACCTAAAGCCAACAACTCTATCATGGATAGTCAAGAGTGTCGGCAAGTACGAAACGTCCCTCGTTTCTCGTGTTTGGACTAAACCCTACTCCAAACACTATGCAATTAGAATGGCATGGCATGCAAACACAACGCAACAACTAGCGTGCAATCCTAAACGAAATGCAACTAAGACACGCAAACATGCAATGAGTGATATGCAAAGGTACAACTAACATGCGCAATGCTATGAACTATCAATGGCATATCAATGCACATGACATAATATGGCATACACAATGCAAGATGGACTTAAACTAATATGAGTGGACCTTAGCCACACTCAAATCAGTGGCCAAACATGATGGAATGAAAGGTAGGAACACTCATGCAAACATGCCCGATGCAAGAGACCGAACCTAAGGCATCAAATGCCACTCTACCAAAGCATGGCAGGGGATGAAACATGGCATTCAAACACACATTTTCTAGCTCTGAAACATGATACACAATGGTCCTGAATCATAAAATATGTCACACAATGCATGCTAGATGGCCGAATACCCGAACTAGTGAAGTGCGTTACACTAGAGGTACACAAAGCAATGCACAAATGGAAAAGCCAGCCCCAAACAGACCCTAGGCAGGTCCAAGACAGTGGGAAAATGGCCTAAAAAGATGGCTCAACATACATAGAAATGAAGCTCATGCAATGGTCAAAAAACGAGGCAAACTAGCACGACTCTCAAACGCATTTAAAGAGTGAAAAACATGGGAATATGGCATACATATAAGCTCTAAATATGATGCACAATGGTCCTAAAACATGGAAACACCTCAACATAAGCATGCAATAGGCCCCAAAACACAAAGCTAGGCAAGAGTATTGAACTACAACCATGCATAGCAAGCATCATTCGACCATGAGGCATAAAAACAGAGCTAAGGCAGTCCAAAACATGCACAAAATCAATTTAATGCATAGCCAAAAAGTGCTAGATTCATAGACCAAAATAGCATGCAATACAAGCTAGTGAAGAGGGTTTACACTACAAGTATATGGAGCATTCAAGAGGTCACTAAACCAGCAAAATTCAGAGGTATGACATGCCAAATAAAGCCCAAAAACTCACTGAAACATGGTCTATGAATGCAAGAATGATAGGCCCCTTTGATAGGCTATAAAGAGGGTTGTTCTACACATGTAAGATGGACACCCAAAATGGAAAAATGGGCTCTGGACAGAGCCTATGCAGGTCCTAAAACCCACCAAAAATGGCCTGAAACAAGGCTTGGAAGCATGCAAATGAGGGCTCCTTTGTTAGACCAAATATGCTAGTAAATAAGACAAGGGGTGAGAGGGTCACCCCTCTCTGATTTTGGTGCTCAAAACAGCATAATAACTACTAAAAATCTGCTGGATTTCAGTGGTCAAAAGGGCCAACAAAGCTCAATACAAAGGCCCTAATGCATGGCTCAAAACAAAGGGAAATGAAGCATGCAAGGGGGTAGATGCCCCCAACAGAAAAAATGTCTTAAACAAATATGTTAAGAAGCTCAAATAAGACTTTTTTCAGTTTATGAAAAGCCCAAATATGCTTGCAAACTAGGCTAAGAGATGAAGCAAAATAAAGACCAAAAGAGAGAAAAAGTGTTACCCTTGAAGCTCAGCAACTCCAGCAGCTTTGAGGCCAAAAACTCAGACCTTAGGACCTCTCAAGACCCTCCAAGAAGCTTAGGTTGGTGTTGGAGGTGTTAGACTAAGAGGTGTGGTGCAAAAGGGCAAGAACTTAACACTTTAGGGCTCAAAATATAGAGATATAGAGAGATGTAAGCCTCTTGCCCTTAAACCAAATTCTGAACCCTCTACAAGGAAGGCAAGGCCCTCTTTATAGAGCCAAGGGTCCAAAGCTTCTCCTAGAAGCTTAGAACCAAGAGTGAAGATCCTCCATACACTATGGAGGATGTAGCTTGTGCCTCCCAGCTGGCACAGCTGGAAAGCATTCAGGAGACAAAAAAGGTGGGAGCTGGCCGACCAGTTCAAGTGGTCGGCCGACCACTTTCCCTGGTCGGCCAACCAGGTCAAAAGGTCCAAGGTGGTCGGCCATCCTCTATGATGAAGCCCCAGAAGTTAGCTTTCCAATGGCGCTAGCCTTGCATTAAAATTCTAACTGTGCAAAAAGTTATGCCTGTTTTGGTGAAGCCGCGCAGATTCGGTCCAACCGGATTGATGCCCTACTTCAACTAACTATATCTCCCCCGTCCGGACTTGGCTTTAAGAGATTCTTAAGTGCAAAATGAAGCCCCGGAAGTAAGCTTTCCAATGGTGGTGGCCTCATAGCTGAAATCCAAGTATGCAAATGAATAGGCCTGATTCAGTGAGGACTGCTCGTCCCTCTCTTAGCGATTCATGTCCATTTCTCCCCCAACTGGGTTTCTTCCCTCTTCTCTTCTTTTCTTCAACTCCAAACCCCTAAACAAGGTGTTTTGAAAGATTTTTCAGAGATTTCATCTCTCTTTCACTCATTTCCACTTTGCCCTTGCTCGGTTTACCCAAAAACGCGACATTTAACAAAATGCGAGCGTCGGAACATCGTAGAACTTTATTTCAAAAAATATTTCGAAAGAGAGGGTTTTAAGATCTAAAATCTTTTGATCAAGAAATGGGGTGTGAGGTTAGGGTTTGACTCTCCTTTGCCGAAGAAATCGAATCTTTGCCCTGCTCAACTTTCTCCACCAAGTAAACCATCAGTAGTGCCCAAGTCTTAAGGGCGGTCAAAAATGGGGTGTCTACAGAGATCGATCCCTAAAGATCTCTATGCCAATAACATAGTTTGCCTCACCCATATCAACTATTTTAAAGTTCTTGGAGAGATATTCCTTGGTTTCATGCAATAAGCCAAGGTCATTACTAGCTAACAAAATATTATCCACATATAGCACCAAAATAATGAACTTACTCCCACTAACCTTCAGATATATGCACTGATCAACTGCATTTTCCTTAAATCCAAATGAGGTAATGGTATCATTAAACCTTAAATACCATTGCCTAGAAGCTTGTTAAGGCCATATATGGATTTCTTTAATTTGCAAGCTAAATGTTCTTTACCTTTCTTTGCAAATCCTTCTGGCTGCTCCATATAAATTTCTTCATCCAAATTCCCATTTAGAAAAGCAGTTTTCACATCCATTTGATGCAACTCTAAGTCATAATGAGCTACCAATGCTAGGATAATTCTAACCGAGTCCTTCTTAGATACTGGAGAGAAGGTCTCTGTATAGTTTATGCCTTCTTTTTAAGTAAAACCCTTGGCAACAAGTCTGGCTTTAAATTGTTCGATATTGCCTTTTGCGTCACGCTTGGTCTTGAAGACCCATTTACACCTGACCTTTTTACAATTTTTAGGCAATTCGACGAGATCCCAAACACCATTCAGTTCCATGGATTTTAACTCTTCATTTATAACATTGACCCATTTAGTAGAATCATCACTATTCATAGCCTGTGAAAATGAGATTGGATCTTTGTTAATCCCAATATCAAAATCAGATTCCTGTAGATACACCATGTAATCATCTGGAATGGCAGGCTTTCTTTCCCTTGAGATCTTCTCAGAACTGCCGGTTGTGGTGGTTCTACAATATTTTCAATGGTGGTATCTTCATAAAGTGGTGAAATATGAGATGGTGAAGGATTTTCATTATGTTATTCGTTTCCCTCAGCCTGTGGAATAGTCTGAGGTACAACAATTTTTTTTCAATAAGGGTCAAATGTTGGGACATCCACCCTAATTTTCTCAAAATTCACCACTCGTGTTTTCTCACTCCCACTAGTTTCACCATTCTCTAGGAATCTAGCATTACTAGTCTCCACTATCCTCGTACTGTGATTAGGACAATAGAATTTGTACCTTTTAGACTTGTCTGGATAACCAATGAAATATCCAAATATTGTTCTTGAGTCCAACTTTTTCTCTTATGGGTTGAAGATTATTGCCTCTGCTGGACAACCCCAAATATGTAAGTGTCTCAAACTAGGTTTCCTACCAGTCCACAACTCAAAAGGAGTTGTTGGGACCGCCTTACTAGGAACCCTATTTAAGATATACATTGCAGTCTTTAAAGCTTCACTCCACAGTGAAATAGGTACAATTGAGTAACTTAACATACTCCTAACCATATCTTTAAGTGTACGATTACGTCTTTCAGCAACTCCATTTTACTGTGGCATACCAGGCATTGTATATTGAGCACGGATGCCTTTCTTTTCTAAGAATTTCGCAAATAGGCCAGGATTTTGGCATGACTCATCATATTTACCATAATACTCACCACCCCTATCTGATCTCACTATTTTAACCTTTCTATCTAATTGTCTCTCGACTTCAGTTATGTACATCTCAAGGATGTCAACAGCCTGAGACTTTTCATGAATTAGATACACATATCCATAACGTGAGAAGTCATCTATAAATGTGATAAAATATTTTTTACCACTAAGACATGGGATTTTGAGTGGCCCGCAAATATCTGTATGAATTATCTCAAGAAGCTCATTACTTCTTGTAGCACCTTTCTTGGTGTGTTTGGTTTGCTTTCCTTTAATGCAATCCACACATATCTCAAAATCAGTGAAGTCTAGGTTTTCCAAAATCTCATTCTTCAGCAATTTTTCAATTATATTTCTAGAGATATGCCACAACCGTCTATGCCACAAGATTGAGGATTTTTCATTAATTAGACCACGTTTTAAACCAATATTCGAATGCAGAGTTACTAATGATTGTGCAAACTCATGATTTAAGGTAATTTTATATAAACCATAACATAAATTACCAGAACCAATCAATATTGATTTAAACATTAAATTGAGTTTTCCACAACTAAATAAAACTAAATATCAACACGATCTAATTTAGATAACGAAACTAAATTCCTAGAAATTGAAGGAATATAAAAAGTGTCTTCTAGATCCATCTGATGACCCGTCTCTAAGATCAGTCGGTAAGTTCCTACAGCTACGACTTCAGCTTTGAGACGGTTCCCCATCTAGACAAATCTTTCACTTTTCTTCAGTTTCCTGGTTGAGAGGTATCCCTGCATGTCATTTGTAATGTGGGTCATGGCCCCAGAGTCAATCCACCACGTATTAGAAGGTACTTCAGCAAGATTTTATTCATAACAAACAAAAGAAAATTTCTTACCTTTCTTTTTGAACCAAGTCTTTCGCTTGCTGCAGTGTTTCTTTACATGTTCCTTCTTGCCACAAAAGTAGCACTTGACAGTGAAACCATTCTGAGCCTGATTTTCTTCCCCAGGTTCATTCTTTTTCTTTGGTGGATTTTTCTTTGATTATACAACCTTACCTTTCTTTTTCTTTATAGCTCCATGAGTTACAGCCAATGCAGTTTGACGTCCTTCCTCCCTCAACCTCACTTCCTCTTGAACACACATATTAGTCAGCTCATTCAAACTCACTTATCTTTATTGGTGTTATCGTGAATTTTGAATGCGCCAAACTGTGATGGAAGTGAGTTGAGAATAACTGCACGAAGAAAGTTTCATCAACTCGCATCCCTAAAGTTTTAGTTTTGCAACTTTGTCGCCATATTGAGAATGTGATCCTAAACTCCTCGATGGCCATTATATTTCATTGTTGTCACTTTAGCCATAATAGTGCCAGCAAGTGGCTTGTCGATTTTCAACAGCCTTTAAGTATTCTAATGCAATAAGATAGAACATGTGATGCCCCAAATTTTACTTTAAGCGTTAGGGTAACGTCACTAAAGAGTCATTTGGTCAATAACCAAGTAAGATCCCAGGAAAGTCGTAGGAGTCAATATAGCCTCCCTTCTAAGTCCAACTACCTTAGATAGCAAGCTATCTTTTTGACAGATCTTAAGAGGTATTAAGACAAGATCTCATAAGTAACGCGGAAAAAAGCATAAACAATATACATATTAAAGCTTTGAGAATTATGATGAACTATTGATATCACATAAGTCTTTCCTTTGGGCAAAACTTAGGTATATCTATTGTCCACTCGTCAAGAATCACTTATGTAGGTCTAAAGTAATTTATGCAATTTTTCAGCTAGTCATGTTACCTTTGGGTATTCAATTCTAATCTGTCAAATTAGATAAGTTACATTATCCTACCCAGTTCATAATTATTTGAAAGTGACTCTCCTTTGGGCTAGTCTCAATCTCCTAATTATAACTGCAATTGAGAATATTATCGACTTTAATGTTACCCTTTTAACAATTCTTTTATGTAGTTCTGTATTTATAAGTTTTACAAATCTAGGCCACTTTGGCAGCTACTAAATAAGTAAACCCTATGAATACGAAACTAACCAACAATATTCTCTATTCATTAATTTGAATTATTTAATTATCATTAATTCAATCACTATTATGATTTTTAGAATTTCTTTTATGTGATTGCAATTACCAATATAATAATAACAATAACTCTAGATGAACATGAATATATATATATATGCAATATGACAATCATGAATATCTTATATAATGGTTAACAAGAATTACACCTAAATAAATTAACCACTTCAATATTTAATAACCAATATCATAAAATTATATCATGATATCAAATTTAAATCATAAAAATATATAAATATCAACAATAATAGACAATAAGTGTATATAATCTGATGAGGTAAAATCATAATTCTTTAATAGACTGAATGATTCAACAAATTACTTTTAATCTATGCCCCAACACCGGTTGTTACACATGAATTTACGCATATGGCCGTTTATTCACGCCCAAGCCTTACATAAATGCAATTGGCTGTATGGGTTCCAATGCCATTGACTATGGGTGGGTTTAAAGTACATGGGTCCCTTAAAGCTCATGGACTTAACCCGTTACACCATTGGCTATCTGTGTCTGGGTAATTTGAATCATTCTATAAATAATTTTATAATCATTCAATACATATTCTTCTTTAATATTATAATGATTATAAAATAATAAATCGAAGCATGCAATAAACCGAAGCATGCATATTACTTATTGTAAAAGGATATGAACAATATGTTAATAGCATAACAAAATCAAAACATGAATACAAACCAATTGAGATAATATTTAAAGTCAATATCTTTAATAAAACGAAGGTACCGTTTATTAAAAACAGTATAATAAATATATTATTATTCCAAGGTGTATTGATTCACAAAAGGAAAGCTCTGATACAACATGTAAGATTTAATAATACATGTAACCATAATAATGCAGAATTAAACTTTACAGGATCTTGAATTCAATACAACTCAAGAATAAAACGAATATACCTTTGTCAGCCATTGAATTAGAGAAGTTGAGAAAATACCCCTTAGAGTTGAGCCTTTAATTCTTATCTCACCTTCTTCTCTCTGTCTCCCTTAATTAGGATGACTATAAAACTTAGAGTGATGGAAAAAATACATATTCTATGAAAGGGGAGTCACCCATCCTTATATAGAGAAGAGAAGAGGGCCAGATAAATTCTATCAGAAGAATTTCTAATCTATCAAGGTTTCCTTTTTATCTTAGAAGAGTAATTATATTAAAATTCTAATTACTGAACTTAATCTCAAATATTGGCTTTACCTAATTATGGAATCCAAATAAAATAAAACATGTAAAAATATTTAGGCTATTAGGCCACACTAGAAAATAAATCCAACAGATTACTCATCCAACATTATGAGATTATGATTTGTATGTTGTCTGTACTTTTAACAATGTAATAATGTTTTGGAACTCCCTGACTTTGTACAACCCTCTAAATTCATTCATCCTAACAATGTATCTACAATAATATATATATATATATAGCACTTGTACCTAGAAGATGATTTGATTCACAAAGTATTCTCAAACATTGTTATAGATTAGATTCCAATTTGTATATTGTCTAGGTACTTTTAACAACTTTTATGTTTTGGATCTTCATAGCAGCACAGCACAGCTTCATAGATCTGTATGAATTAAATCTCAACATTATTAGCCTTGATGAATGAATCTGTCTTGACTTTCATAGCCAGGCCAACAATTTCCTCACATTTTTTTTCTTGCTAACCCAAAATGCCTTTTTTTCAACAACAACAAAAAAAAGTTTTATCATACAATGAAAAAATCTGCAGATAACAAGTAGAAGTGCTCATTATCTGCACTTTGTGATTTGTGGGTAAGAACTTCAGTATAATTTATTCTTCAGCTCAGTGAGATCCATTAAATTACTGTACTTCGCTCAAAGGTCTGTGAGTGGCCTGTGAGTGCATTGTCGAATATCATAAAAAATTTAAGTAAACTGTCTGGCAGGAAACATTCACTTTTTTTTTCTTCTCTTCCAAAATGGATCCAATTGTTTCCTCTATTTTTTTAATATAATGTTCAGGTTCATCAAAAGCATAAAACAATATCAAGAATCTTATAGAAGATTTCATTGGTGTGACACATCTCTACCCAGAAAAAACAAAGTAGCCGAAATCAGAAAAGCAAATCTTCTGATACCTGCTATTGAAAATGGTATCAGAGTTTAATGACTATAATGAAAAGAAGAAAAAAATTATTCATCAAATTAATTTAGAAAAAGAAGACAAGCACCTTGGCAAAGAATTCTATGTCATTTGTTTGACATTCGTGTTTGTTGGCCGTTGTGCTTGCCGGGTGTCACTTTAGGGCCACGGTTTGTTTTGGCGGACTAGTTAGGGTTGTTTTGGAAAGTTGGTAAAAGGCTAGCTTTTAGCTTTTTATCAAGCTTTTTGATTTTTTTGAAAGTGATTTGGGAAGTTGGTAAAAAATTAGCTTTTTGCTTTTTAGTTTATTATTTATTTATGGTGTCAAATCAAATTAAATGACCAAAATACCCTTACCCAACATAAGAGATTTATTTTTTTATTTTTTTTTCATAGGCCATAATTTGTAATTTTAGGGCTGCGCTTTTGGCACTTCCCAAAGGGATTTTCTTGCGTTTTTGGCAGCCACGTTTTTGGATTGTCCAAAAACGTGACTTTTTACTATATTCCCAAAATAGCACTTAGAGTGTTTAATTAGTGCCACACAATTCTATTGGCTATTCCGCAAGGCCGGCATGTGACACACTACCAGGTGGTATCTTCCGCCAATTATAAATGTCTATCTCTTCATGTTGTCTTCTACGCATCCACATAAATGTAATGAACTGAAAATCCAATCATATTCAAAGCAATAATGCCACAATGACCATATAATTATACATCACATTTAGCTTTTTTGAATCTGTGAACAAGATTACCGATCCAACATTCTGAGATTATGATTTATATGCTGTCTGTACTTTTAAAAATGTAATGTTTTATATCTCCATGACTGTACAACTTTGCAAATTCATTCATCCTATTTAAGTATCTACAATAATATATTGCACTTGTACTTGGAAGATTTGAGTCACTAATTATTCTCAACATTATTATAGATTAGATTCCAATTTGTATATTGTCTAGGTACTTCAAATAACTTTATGTTTTGGATCTCCACAGTAGCACAGCTTCATAGATCAGTATTCATAGCTTGGCCAACAATTCCTGACATTTTATTTGTTGCAAGCCTGGAATGGTTTTATTTATAAAAAAATATATTACTTTCTTCTTCAGCTCAGTGAGATCCATTAAATTAGTGTACATAAACAATGTTGTTCTCTACAACTACTCAAAGGTCTGTGAGTTCGTTGTCAAAAAACATAAAAAAAAAATGTAAGTAACTTGGTCTGACAGGAACTGTTCTCTTTTTTTTTCTTTTTTCTTTTTTCTTTTTTTCTGTTCTTCCACAGTTGACCCAGTTGTTTCCTTCTTCTTCTTCTTCGTTTTTTTAATCTAATAATGTTTATAGGTCCATCAAAAGGCATAAAATAATATCTACAATCTTATACTAGGTTTCATTGGTGTGAACCCCATCTCTACCCAGAAAAAAGCAAAGGTAGTCGAAACCATAAGAGCAAATCTTCTAATTCCTCCTATTAGAAATGGTACCAGAGTTTAATGACGTGAAAAAGAAAACAAGCACCTTGGCAAAGATTTATCTGTCTTATTTTTGTGATCTTTTCAAAAGATTAATGCTCCCGGAAATCAGAACATACACAAAACAACAAAAACCATGAACTTTCACCGACATACCTATAGAGTCTGACACAGTTGGAGGAATCTAGCCTATAGTAATTGAAATGAAGTCAGGTGAATAAAAATTGAAACTCAGACAACACGGGTAGATAAACTCTCGGGTGCTTTACATCCTGTAGATAGGTGATGCCAAGCCAGCAAAAGTGACACTGCTTGATTACCTCATTCAAAGCTTGGATGGCAAGTTCAGGATCAACATGACCAAGAAATGTCTGAGTGTTGACAGTCCAATTAATCTCAAAACATTGACAACATCACAAGCAGTTCAGATCAGGAGTGCTATATCCTAATAATGGTAACAATAGCCACTCATATCAATATGAGGCTGAAGATCTTTCAGGACCAAAGAGTTTGTGTAGCCATCCTAAGATTAACAATTCAATACTAGTAAAAAACCCATAAAAATAATTAAGAACCAAATGCCTCAATTTAGTGTTTATTAATACAGTGACAAGTTCACAAGTACAATGCCAAAAAACTTTCGAGAAAAATAAATTTCTTTCATTTTTTATATATATGGGGTGCTGGACCCTGCAAATTTGTACAAGATTCTCATTTTGTACTGTACAAGATGAGCAAACAAAAAAAACATACATGATTGAAATAGAAGAAAGAATGTCAAAGAATTCCTATATTGTCTTCTCTATCCATGCAAAAGAATAGATTAATCAAAGAATTTACCCTATCTCATGCATCATGACCGTTTGGTAACTCCAGTTGCCGAGCTTCCTTTACACAGTGGAGAAACTTGTGGCGGATAATTCCTAATTCGAGGCAATTCCCCGCTAAAACTTGTCTTTCTGATGTTTATCTCTCCACTAAAACTGTGTGGTATACATTCCCGAGTGGAGTTTGATCTGAAATGGCCAGCAGTTCTTGGAGACAAATTCACTTTCTCTAAAGCACGGAATTGGAGTTTGGAGGGATAATCCCTCACACAACCTATTCGAGGCCCTGCTCCCGTGGTCCATTTGCAAGACAATTGCTTCCCCAGTTGATATGAATTCATTCCTTTATGCGAATCAATCCTTTTCAGAATTGATTCTTGGGGTATCTTCTCTTCCTTGTTTTCTTCATCTTCTTCATCATCAGACAAGTCCTGTTTGAAAACCATATGATCTTGATCAGAAGCAGATGATTCCTCTGCTGTTTCATAACCTTCCAATGGGGATTCTATTGCTAATGTATTGGTACTTGACTGAGCAGCTTGATTCTCAAACTTTAATTTCCCGAACAAATCATCCCTATCTGGTATTGAAAGATTAGGTAGTTTCTTGAAAAGATTGTTGTGAGATGACCTTCGTTGAGGAGGTTCTGATGCAGCAGCAGCAGCAGCAATCTCTGCTATTGAATTGGTTTTCTGTGAAGTGTTGTCCTCGTTATCCATCAGTTCTGTCTCGAAGCCATCCTTTTCATTCAGGTCTTCTTCAGATGAGACGTTTCTCAGTACAACACTGCTCTGTTTGCTAAGGGATTCTTCTTCATCCACAGGGTCCGTCTGATATAAATAAATTATGTTCAATCAGTATCTGATCTTTTACTTTCTCTTGGAAGGAGATCTGAAATCAATAGAAATGAAGCTTCAGATTTACCTTAACATCAGTGAGATCCACATTGTTCCTCCTGAGGAATGAGAGGAAATCCTGAAAGTTTTCTGGTGTTGGCCGATAGTGGCCACTGTGAGGCCAGACTGCCTGTTGAAAATTGACCAAAAAGAACATTGTTAACTCAACATCAAAGAATCATCACTCAACTTAGTCAATATGGAATACTGAGATATATGAGAATTTCCATCTGATTTCAATCTTGTAATTATACCTTTAGAATGCCCTTTTCGACAACTATTCTCCCAGCTGCGGATGTGGCTCCCCCAGCCAAGAAGCTAGAATGCTGAAATGTGCCTTTTCTCTTTTGGCCAACATAAAGGGTCATAGATGTGCTGAGGACAAAAATCCACTTTTCAGCATTGGCTCCTCCGGTGGTATCAATAAGCTCCCCTGATTGCTTGTAGAAGAGCTTTCCATTCTCAATTACAACTTCGTAAGCGTTCCTTTCCGTCTGTGAGAAGGGGAAAAAAATATCAGCAACAAGGTTCTCAAGGACCTAGAGAAAATTTGTATTGCAAGAGAAAAAAATAATGAAATTCAAGAGATCGAAGTGGCTCACCGGACCAAGATACTTGATGCATTGTTGCTGAAGTTTTGATCGAGGACATTTGTCAACAAGATTAACTTCCTTGCCTTCTCCAATGTCCAGCCTGCACTTACAGATAAGCATGTTTACTACCACAGTCGAAACTCAACCTCTAAATACACCTCTTTTGATGAAATGCGCAATTTCCTTTTAATATAGTTGTTAAAAGCTTACCAGTAGAAGAAGGGTTCTTTGCTTTGGGAATGAAGCCATTTGACATAGTAGAAGTGAAGATTGTGTCCATAACGATGTCGTGGGTCAATCTGTCGAACAAAAATGAATAAAGTGTCTGATTTAATAACAGCCAAACAAAGGATGGACGAGAATAAAAAATGAGTTCATAAGTAATTTACTTACTGCCTCGAGCCAATGTTGTAAAGCAAGTTTTTGGGCTCTACTATTCTTTGATAGACCTTTTCCAACCTGAAAAATATCAGGCAAGAGCCACAAATGGTTAAATATGGTCATAAATTTTAAAAGAGAAATTAACATAAGCATTCAATCTGGATCAAATTTACCTTGGCAGCTCTGGTTCTTGCTCTTGACCAACGGGAAATGGCAGTCTCATGTTTCTCAATGTCAAAGAATGATATAGAACTTCGCTTCAATTCTGCAAAATCTAGTAGTTTCCACCTGAAATTATTTTAATTTTCATTAAAAAGGAGGTAAAAGCTGATTGACTTTATGCAAAGTAGAGAGAGAAAAAGAGAGAGAGAGAGAGAGAGAGAGAGAGAGAGAGAGAATGTGCAAATGGTAATGAAAACACACCAGCTCTGCTCAATGAGAACTGCACAATCAGCTAGCTTTCTTCTTGTTCGGAAGCTTTTGTATACTTTCTGCAACTTTATCGCCGCTTCATGGTTTGGGTTGCTTAGATCCAAAGTAGGCAACTGTGTGATCTTATCGATCATGCTCTGTAACCGTGGGGATTGAAAATCCATCTCTGAGCACTCCGTACAGCTAGATGTGATGAACATATCTTTTTTTTCAATTGAAGGAGCTTCAACCGAGACAGTTGTTTCAGTTTTTGTTGTTTTGAAGCTAACAGATTCTTCTATCATCGTCTGCCCTGAATATTTTGATTGCAACGCGGTGGGTTCCGAGACTTTGCCCTTAAAGCTGAAGGACTGCACTGGAGTTTTCACATTATCATCCTCCAGACTGATGGAATTTACAACAACAGATTCAAAGCCACTCACTAAGTCGTTATACACAGCGAAGGGGTACGGAAAGGAAATCCCCATGCGACTTCAACAGGGAATTTGATTGGCTTATGAGATCTGGATTCCTGTTGAGACAAACCAATTACTTGTCAGAGAAATGTCAGAAAATGAAATGTAAAAACACTTTAAAAAAAATTTCCTTCTATTTGCTTACGAACTGCAGAGACTTCCAACCCAACCCATGGAAATTAGATCAGATTTTGCCACTAAAGCAATGAAAATATGATGATGAATCCACAATACCCATTTGGTCTATATGGTACATGTATGTATGAAACAAGACAAGCCAGACTGTGTGAAGATGAGATGCAAAATTGTTCAAATAATAAGCAAACAAAACCGTCAAAGGAAGCAAGATCTGCGATATCCATTCTTAAAAATAAAATATAAATAAATCGCATTTCCATAATCAATCAATCACGGAAATCCGAGGACACTCATATGTTCTAAGTACCAATATGAACAGGTGAAACTAGATTGAATAACAGCATTTTAAACAATGAAAGCTTGAATCAAATAACCCAAACAACCCCAATGTGGAAAAAAGCATAAATTTACGATACCCATTAAAAAATAAAAATAAAAAACAATATCTAAAGAAAGGTTTCAAAACCCAAGTTGGAAAACAAGATTCACAGAAGATCCATTTCATCAAATGGCATTTGCTATATGAAAGACATATCTAAATCTTTCAAGCCCACAAGAGGTTTGATCAATTGTTGCAGAGAAAACCATCAAGAAAATATCAAAGATTTGCAAAATCCATTACCAGCATCATCATCAATCAGGATTCATGAAACCCAGAAAACTCATTCAACAGAATAGCCAATTAAAAAAAAAAAAACTAATTTATACTATTTAGCCAATGAAAAAGAAAAAAAAAATACCATCTTTTGTAAAAACCAGAAAACACAAACAGGAAAGACCCACGTAATTTGCAGCCAAGAGTCTTTACCTTAATGTGAAGAGTCCGTGTGAGCCAAGAAATGAGAGAGAGAGAGAGAGAGAGAGAGAGAGAGAGAAATTGGTGGGCAATAGTGGATTGAGAGTCCGAATTGAAAGGGAGGAGATAGGATTGATTGGGCACTGAAGAGTGGTTTCCCTCTGCTTTCTTGTGCTTTTAAATGCTTTTCAAATAATGAAAAGCTCTTGGGAAGGAAATAAACGTTACTCTGCTTCCCTCGTCCACTGCTTGCTTTGATTTATATATACATGATGGAGCAAGCAGATGGACTCAGTTTTTAGAGCGAGAGAGAGAGAGAGAGAGAGAGTGTGTGTGTGTGTGTGTGTGTGTGTGTGTGTGAATTGACTTCCGAACGAGAGAAGCCTTCTCCACACGTGCTTGCTTATTTTTTTGTTTGGTTTTTAATAAAAAATAAAATACATGAGTTTTAATTTAAGGGTAATTTTTTTTTAAAAAAAATACTATAAAATATAGGAAAATTTACAAATTAGTTGTACTTTCAAAAAGTAATTACATACACATGAAATAGTTTTTATGTTCTTAATAATAAAATTTGTAAAATCTATTATTAATTTGAATTCTTTTAAAAATATACACTGATTTGTTATTTTCTCTAATATGTGTTAACAATTCTTTTGTTTAATTAAATTAAATTAAATTAAATATTTATTAAGAGATGCTAAATAAAGATTATAAAAAAAATTAATTTCTCAATTTCTTCCCAAGTAACACTCCTTGGGCCTACCATGGATTAAATCTCAATGATCCGTTGTACTAATTCAAAAAAAATTAAAAAAAATAATTTACATAAAAACACTTACTAAGGTGTGATCGCCATTGCTTATGTCACCACATAGCTGTATGGCCCGGTTTGATAAAAAATAAAAATTAAAAATTATCACTACTGTTGTATGTGTATCTATCTCCAATTGTAATGTAAGTAGTGACGTAGCTTAACTTGGAATTTTTTTTTTAGGTACATCGGAAACAAAAGCTTAACTTGGAATTAATTTTTATTTTTTTAACAAATGGATATGTAACACATTTATATGAAATTTCACCACATCTATATCGAGGCTAAAAATAAGACCTCCAACACATTCTTATGTTTAATCCCAACCAAAAACTGTAGAAACTCAAACTTAAATTTTAAATTTAGATTTAGAAAGTCTTAAGAGTTATTTGAGATGCTTTAAATAAGTACACTTTTTAACTTTTTGAATAAAAAAGTAGAGGGAAAAAAAATAGTTGTCTGAGATAACTTTTTGATTTTTTATGAAAAAATATGTATTAAAATATTGTATAAAACAGCAAAATTACCATTTTATCCCTACTATATCTAAATGCCTACTAACTTGGATTATCCAAGAAGCCAGACGATGGGCAGCAAATATGTATAGGAGGAGATTGCCTACAGTCTGAAATCGGACTGGACGGTACTATTCGGCCCATGGGGAACCACCACGGGTCCCGTTTTGATAATCGGAATTGTTAATGTGTAGAACTCGTCGAATATTATATGTCTGTAAAAAATTATGTTAATCGGATATCGATAGCTATCTGATCAGATTAGTTTTTTGTCAACCGTTAATTTCTTTACTGTCCAATTTTTTTTACAAAACTGATTTGATCATATGATTATCGATATCTGATTAACGTAATTTTTTACGAGTATATAGTATTCGACGAGTTATACACATTGAGCGGTTCAGATTATCAAAATGAGACCTATAATGGGCCCCACGACCCGAACAACATTGTCCTGTGTATAATGAGAAGTGCATCCGGCTGTCTAATGTGTACCAGCACTGCAGACAGCACATCACTTCAATACACTTTTTGACTTATACTTTTTTTTTATAAATTTATTTTTTTATATAATTTTTTTTTGTGAATAGTGATAACAGTTTAACTTTTTTAATAACTTCTTAATTTTTTATCTTTTTTCATGGATGCCAACCCAACCCTTACTATAAAATTAACCCCGTTGGTAGAATTAAGCTTTTTTGATAAATACTAAGGCCTAATTTGACATATATTAAAAAAGTCAACAAGTTACTATCCTATTTTAATCACATCATCTTATTTAAGTCACATCACCTTTCTATCACATCACTTTAAACTCAACTCATATCTCATAAAAAGTCAAAAAATATACTTATTTACAATATCTCAAACAATCCCTAAACAATCGCACACACTACTAAAATGAGAACTCTTTTACTTTTCTTTTTTCTTTTTTCTTTTTTTTTATATATTTGAACTAGGATCTCTTCTACTGATAACAACGTAATCACATATAAAAACCTTTTAGGTAACTACGACTTTCTAAGGGTTCTGGTGGGGTTTTGCTGATGTATTTGCCAACGTGGACTCTGTTTGATGACCATATCAATTGATTGTGCCCCTTTAAATGAGTGAAAAAAAAAATTCAAAAAAAAGGTAAGAATTTAGAATGATCTAAATAAGTGTACTTTTTATCTTTTTGACGAAAAAATGTGTAGAAAAATAGAGAATGATGTGATGAAAAAAAAATAAAAAGATGGATTATTTAAGGAATGTCAAACCACCTCTTAAGTATTCTCACTAATTTGTAAATATTTGTTATCCTTAAATGTTATTACCCCTATTAATATTTACTTTTTATATTATTAAACTAAATATTATTTTACATTTCAAAATTTAATAATTATATGTCACAATAGTAAGAAAAAATTATTGATTTATATAATATTTTTCATGTTAATGTTGCAACCAACAACACCAATCTATTGATTGAAACTTGCCTACAGGTGACCCACACTAGTTGAATCTCACAAAACAACACAAAATGCTAAATATATAAAATTTGATGGTGCCTTGTTAAGATTTAGGTTATGTTTATGAAATATTTTAGATAGAAAATTAAAAATTATTATAAATTGTTAAATTATTATTTTTATTTTTTTACACTTCTTTTTATAAAAAAATTAATTTTGAAACGAACCCTCATTTTTAAATGTGAATCTCATCATACATAATTAAATTTAGATCATCTATTAATGTCCAAAATAAAATTTTAAATATTTTTGATAATTTCTTAACTTTCGTACATAAACAATGGTGTCGCTTGACCCTTTGGTTGATAACAACCAACTTGACCACTGGGTTTGCTTTTTACCCAATAATTGGAGTCAGATTTATTTATATATATTTTAAAAGTCTACCCTTCCAGCCAGTCCAAAAGACAACCCAACTCAAGATAGGTTGGGTTAGGTCAGGTCGGGGGGTAAATTTCTTTCAAATTCTAACCCTTCCAAGTTTCCAACCTTTTCAAATACTATAACTAGGCTGAGCAAGAAATCCGTAAAATTCGTAATTCGATCCAATTTAGTAAGTTTGGATTGGTTTTTTAAATCCGTGGTTCGGTTTCGGATTGAAAAATTAAAAATCCGTAATTCACAAATTGGTTCTGGATTGAACCCCACGGTTCCGGATTGGAATCGATCCGGACCGTATACAAATAGTCTATATTTTATTTTTATTATACACCCTCCTGTATAATATTTTGTTTTATTTCATATAAAACTTAAATCCAAACTTAAACTCGCATAGTATCTTCTTTTATTACTTTTGTTTGCTAGTTTTTAGTGTTAATTTGTAATGATCTAAATATTTATGGTGGAACTAGTTTTCTTATGGTTGTTTAAATTCTAAAACAGTTTGTCGCTATTATGAAAAGACATATTATTATTGTGAAACTAATATGGTGCCATATTTATATTTTTATGAAATTAAGTGTGATATATATTTTTTTGTTATTTAATTATGTAAATCCGTGGTCCTAAACAGATTTAATCCGTGTTTAAATGGATTGGTTCGACGATTTAAACGGATTGAATTGGTTCTAATTTTTCAGAAACCGTATATAACGAATTGGTCCTAATTTTACTCCGATCCGATCCAATCCGGACCATACTCACCCCTAACTATAACCCCCAGAGACCAGGTATGGGTTTTGGTTAACAAACCCAGTTGAACCCACCAGATGGTATACAGATTCGATCTAATTAATTATGAATTTAAACCTTCTTCTTCTTCTTCTTTTATTTACTAAAGGTGAAAAAATAAAAATAGTACTAATTAAACCTTATTAGCGCGGAACTGTTTGGAGTACCAATCTAAAATATGTGAAATCATTCATTACCACAACCCCATTCACCACTTTAGATTAGCATCTTAATATAATGTCTCATAATAAGTGAATAATGGTAATTGTGAATTGGAGAAATTATTATTCATTAAGTCACACCACCATTGTCTAATGAGTTGTTACACTAGTATGTTTTGAACCTAATTTCTGTTTAAATAAAAATAAATATTGAACATAACAATGACAACACATAAAGTTAGGCTTCATTTAGCATAAAAAGTTTTGGCTAAAATAGTCAAAAAATATAAATAAGCTAAAAAGTCAATAAGATAAAACGTCACATACAAACCATAATAATTTCATTTTCTCTCTCACAAAAGTCAAAAAAGTCAAAAAAATCTATCTCAAACGAGATTTTTTAGACCCAAACTAAAATTATAAAAAAACCAACTTACATCCCAAACAAAGACTTAACGAAAAATGCAAGTAAAGTACGAAACTGTATTTACCCCCCGCCCCCCAAAAAAAACAAAAAAACAAAACCCTAGTAGCTGAAACAACAAAAACAGAAAAACAATGTGTCGGGAAGTATATGTGCAAAAGAGTGTTGGGAAGTGGGCTGGCTCTTTGGCTTTTTGGCTTTTTGGCTATATGAGCCTGGGCTCAAAAGCTTGGTTTGGGAAGGGCTCTTGGCTTTTTGGCTTTTTGGCTTTTTTTGTGAGAGAAGAGTGTAATGATTATGGGGTTGGATGTGATGTTTTGTCTGTTGTGGCTCATGAGCCTATTTTGTCTTTTGTGGCTCATGAGCCCAATGAGCCCTTGCCAAACGGATATATATATATACAATGTGAGCTTGAGAGCATTCTGTCATGCAATGTATGAAGAACTGATGCAATATTTACATTCCTAGACAAATATCTCACAGAGATCATGTAGTATATATTTGGTTTTTTGATTTTATTCCATCGCCAACACTGTTACTTTTTTTTTTTTTTGAATTAGAGTTGATAACAATAATTGGCGGCTAACAATAAATCCAACAACTTTGAAGTATTAAGAATATTTCTTACTACTACTTCGAGAACCACCATTTTACATAACTTAAATAAGTTCTCTTCCAAGACATTTTGGTCAATACATTTTTTTAATAAATTTATTGGTCAATCAAATTGGTCACGTAAGACTGAGCAATTAATTCGATGTAAGAAAATATAGGGAGACAGTGTATAAAAGTTCAATGTAAAAATTCAATCCTTTCAAAATTTCCCAATTGCATCCAAAGTGAAGGTAAAAATTGCTTTTTCATTGAATCGTTAATGAAAAAAATCTTATGTTAGACTTTATTATCAATAAATAAAGTCTAAACTTAATTGATATACGTAATTCATAGATCTAATTTTTTAAATTCCTGAGTTATTTTTTCTAAAACGCAATGGAACATTTTTTTATTACCAGTAATAATTTATATTGTATGGGTTTTTATTTATTTATTTACTTAAAAAGAATAAAAAAATAGTATGCGTTTATACTGTAGTCAAACATTGTTGGGAAGGAGGACCGTGGACCAGGAGGGTGGGACCTCTGTTAAAGGCGGCGAGCCTGGTACCCCAACTAGATTAGGTGTGCATCGGCGAGACGGTTCGGCCAGCCCAGGCTGGCTGTCTGGCCTCTGCTATCCTATCCAAGACACCGGCATCACAATCACCGTCCATTTTACTCACCGAAACTCGATGGACGTGGTGAGAGGATAATATCGGAACCCAGGCATCTTGTGCGCCATACCCATTGACTGATAGACGTGAAAGTATTTAATGAATGAACAGCTCTCAAATAAAAATATAGAAAAATGTTATACATTCAAATAATTTATTAAATTTTTTATCAAATCTCTTATATGTGTGTGGCTTCTACACCATATGAGATATTTGATAAAAAATTTAGAATTTGTTTAGAAAGTGAGTTGACTTTTTTATTTTTTGACTATTTTAATCTGGAATTAAAAAGTCTAGTTTGGGAAAGATTTTTTTGACTTTTTTAATTTTTTATAAGAAAAATAATATAATAATTATGAGTTAGATATGATATTTGTTTTATTGAATTAAAAATAATGTAATAATTATGAGTTAAATATAATATTTTATTTTATTGAATTAAAAAGTCTATTTTATTTCAAAAAAGCCCCTACCTCAACTTTTCCAACAGAAGCTTTTAGTAGATAATTGGGTAACTACCAATATGTCCTACTTTGGAGGCTTATTACCCAATAGGTCCTACTTTGGAGACTTATTACCCATTAAGTCCTATTGATAAATTTATTAAGTGATAAAGATAATTTATCAGTCTTTTATTTTTATGAATAAATTTATAGTGATAAATTTATCAGTCTCTTTGTTTTTATGAATAAATTTTTAGTGATAAATTTATTACTCTCTTATTTTTATAGTGTTAAATTTATTAATTAGGACCTGTAGATAAATAAATCTAGTTAATAGGACTAATTGATAAGTACCCCTAGATAATTTGGCATCGTTAACGTAACTCAAAATATAAAGGACTGCTGTGTGTAATAGACCGCGATAACTGGTTTGTATTTTGTGAGATTTATTTTGAATTTTATTTTAATAATTCAAATCGTTTATTTTTTATAAAATATTTAGTATAATATATTTGTAAAAAATTAAATTGTTCTAACATCGATAATTTTTTTATCAAATCACATATGTCTATAAAAAAAAAAATGAGTATGTATTCATCAAATTGAATATAAATGTAATTTGATGAAGTGATTATTAATATCTGATTAATTTAATTTTTTATAAATATATTAATTTTTATTTTCCTTAAAAAATAAATAATTTAAATTATTAAAATAAAATTTAAAATGAGTCTCGCAAATGACATAATGGTCACACATAGCACAGAAAAGTGACACCAAATCAATAAGGCTGCTCAGGACAATCCTATCCAAAATAGTAATGACATGCAGGGATGAGTAGTGGATATATTGATTTGTCATTGAGCCGAATTAATCCGTTGTATTTTGGACGGTTGTGTGATGATGAGCGGATGGTTGCGGATTAATTTTTTCTAATCTGTCTAGTTTTGGACCGATAGTGGATTTGAAGTTCCTTTGACCGTAACTGAATCGTCAAACCGCGAGCACCCTTAGTAATTTGTAAGACTTTTTGTTTTTAATTTGTTTAGATATTCTATTTGTGTTTTTAATTGAAAAGAAAGTTTAAATATTCTGTTGAATATATCTTTTTTTGAATTGAAAAAAATTAATGTATTTTTTATCTATAATTTTTTGGTTTTTAAATTTAACTCTAAAAATAATAAATAATAAAAATAATATATACTGGTTGGTTTTTGTTTTTAAAAATAGATATAATGTAACAATATAGAGGCATATGATTTCTACTATTGCTCTGTTCATGGTTTTGGTGGTTTAAATTGTTTTTATATTTCAAGAATCACAGATTAAAATACTTATGTGGATGAAACATGCAGTGATTGTAATGTTCTAAAGTTTCAAACTCTCTTTCTTTGGATGAAGCATGCAATGATTGTAATACTTTTTAAGTTGTTACTATAATACCTTCTTTTTTTTAGGAAGTGTACAAGATGAATTATATTGAAAATTTATAAAAATTTAAACTGTTAAACCGATTCGCATCAATCTGCCAATCCGCTCAATCCACATCCGCTGAATTGGTGGATGGATGTGAATTGATTTTCTTCAATCTGTCAATCTGGCGGACAGAGATTGACAGATTGGAGGTTATATGGCTACACCGACCCGCGTCTACCCCTAATGACATGTATATATAATAAAAAAAAAATTACAATTTATATATATATATATATTGCCCTAATTTAATATGAATTTTTTAATTTCAAATTAAAATAAAATATTCATGAAAATCAATTTATTTATAAGAATAATATTACCAGATAATATCTGTTATTTTTTTGGGTATGATGTTTTTAAAGTTTTTTTTTTTTTTAGATATGAAGTTTGTAAGTTTTAACCGCCCATTTTTTGACATTGAAGGGCTTTTAATCTTTTAAGTAGGAGCGTTGTCTTATAAAGGTGGTTAAAAGTTAATTTTTAAAATTTTAAAAAATAAAATATAAAGTGTGTTTAGTTTGAGTTTTTTGGATTAAATTTTTTAAATTTGAGTTTTTTTGATTTTTGTATTTTTTTGTTTTTAGTGAATATTTTTAAAATTTTAAACATTTTTTTTTACTTTTTTAGATGCACCTTACTTAGATGTATCTAAAAAAAAATTGTTAAAAAATATTTTTAAAAACTAATAAATACATAAAAATACAAAAAAAAATGTACTGAATTCTCTTTTTCTTTTTTTTGAATTTTTGATATTTAGTGAATTTTTAAAAGGTTTTTTCACAAATTTTTTACTGTTTACGTATATTTATGTTAGGTATGTCTAAAAAGAAAAAAAAAATTTGCTTAAAATATTTTTAAAAAATTAGTAAAAACAAAAAAAAAATAGAAAACAAAAAAGTAGAATTTTTTTGAAAAGGTTTTTGGGAAAATCGAAAAATAGGTTAAAAGTCAAAATTTCTTTTAGTCAAGTTTCCAAATTGTTCTCAGTTTTTCTTTTTTAAATTGAATAAATTTGTCCAAATATTAATCAACTTGTTGGTTTTAATTTTTAGAAAATTCTACTTTTTTATTTTTCGTATTTTAATGTTTTCAATGGATTTTTTTAATTTTTAAGTATTTTTATTTTATTTTTAAACACACCTAATATAAATACACTTAAAAAGTATAATATTTGTGATTTTTTTTTAAAAAAATCACTAAATACCAAAAAATACAAAAACAAAACAAAAAACAAAAATTCAGTACATTTTTCATATTTTTATGTATTTATTAATTTTTTTAAATATTTTTTTCACAAATATTTTACTATTTAGATACATCTAACTAAAGTATATCTATAAAAATGAAAAAAAATGCTTAAAATTGAAAAAATATTCACCAAAAATATAAAAATATAAAAAACAAAAAATTAAAACCAAACACACTAAAATGATTCCTTGAACTTTACTTCAATATATCACCCTCCAAGTTGTTTTTTTACTTAAATCTTCAAACTTTCAAAGTGACAACTTTGTCAACTGGGATTCTTTAATAAATTTTAGGATAAATTACAAATACACTCTCTGAGGTTTATTTAAAATTCAAATTGCCCTCTGTGATTTGAAAAATTACAAATACATCTCTGTCAGAATTTTTTATTTAACGGAATTAATTGAAAAAGTGAAATTTCTAATTGTTCACCTTTATAATAATAAAATTATCTGAATTATTAATTGAAATAAAATTTTAGCATTATTAAAAACTGTTAATTAACTTGATGATTTATTAATAAAATGATCTATTTATTATGAAATTAGAAACCTTTGGGGGCATAATGTAATTTCTAAAACCACATGAGGTAATTTGTAATTTAAATAAATCTCAGGGGATGTGTTTGTAATTTGCCCTAAATTTTAAATTGAAGTGGAATTGCACTTGAATTTTATCTTATTTTTAGGGGTTCTCTCAGTCTAAATTGCCCCTCTCAATACAACATTTTTTTATTACTCTAAAAAAAATGCAACATTTTTTAAGAAATTTATATTTATATTTTAAGCCCGCAAGCAATATTTTTTTCATTGTATTTATTAAATTGGTCAGACTTAGTTTTGAACATTATTTGAGATATGGCCTGATTATTAATATATACAATATAAATTATATTTATTTGATTTATTATTTATGCTGAAATATAAGAAATGCATTTATAATGACACAATATAAAGATTTGTTAGAATAAAAAGATAAGACACTCTTTTTTCTTTTCTTTGAGAAAAAATATAAAGACACTTGTGTACAGAGTTATTTGGCAATCCACTATATTTCCTTGGAATAAGTTGTTGACTTCTAAGTTCTTAGACTAGTGTTTGACATTTTGTTGTCTCAAGCATATGCAGTCAAGTCTTGATAAAAGCGAATTATTTACAGAAATGATACAAAATAAATAAATAAATAATAATTTATTAGCCAAAGTGAATGGTGTTGGCTACATTAAATTTAGGGCATGTTTGATTGGGTGGATTAGAGTATGGAATTGAGATTATTAATCTTTGGATTCAATTATCCTATGTTTGTTTTAACATTTTGGTTTAGGATTATTAATCCAATGGATAATTAATCTAACAAATTTATAGGATTACTAGTAATGAGATAGGAGTGGGATTATTAATCCAATAGATATTAATCCAATTGGATAGTGAATACCACACTAATTTAATAGGATTATTAATACTTCACTATTAGTCTTGTGAATCAAACATGACCTAAATGCATTAAGGTCAGCTAAGCAGAGTTGGAAACTTCTTGCTTTTTATTTTCTATTGATGATGCAAAGGGAGTTTCAAGAAACTTATCTAGACCATTATAACTGCATCAATTATAAATAAAATATTTAACAGTGACATTATATCATTTATGAGGTCTATATATATATAACTGTGGTATAAATTGACTAAATTGAGTAAGTATTTCTATCTGATCTCATTCAAAGCTATTTATTAATCAGTAATAATGCCACACGTTATCACTATTATATTCAATCATTTTATTAAATTATATATTGAATTGCAAATTCATTGTGATTCCCTATATAGACCTTATTAGATTTGTATGCCCAAAACATGTGGCCTTATCCATGTCCAAAACAGCGTTTGACAATTTGGTAGCTTATTACAGGAGTAGGCAAAATTGTGTTTGATACTAAACCAATCATAATAATACACGATTTAAAAATATAGCTTTGTTGTAATAGTAATTATAATAATCGTAAGAATTTAATACAATATTAGATTAGCATAGTGTTTTCAGATCATAATTCATACCTACTTTGCAAGCTGGCATTATTTTTCAGTTGTCAAAACCATACGTGGATGATGGGTTTGCATTGAAATGAACTGTGGGCAATAGGACCACGTTTGGTTCAACCTAAAACTCGGTTTTTTAAAGGTACCCGTGTTTTTTTCCCGTTTTTTATCATTTTGAAGTAACATCTTTATTTTTAAGAAATCCCAACCACTTCTTTGCTCTTTAGAAGGGAGAGGATAGTGCTTTTAACTTTCGTCTCCCATTCATTTCTTCTCATGCGATTTCTATCACCATGCTAACCACTACTGCTCTTTTCGTCTCCATTATCGGCTTGCTATCAAGAAAGTTTTCAGATCTAATCTCAGATTTGATTCATGATCAAGATCTCATATAGTTAAACGCGTTTTTGTATGCTAACCACCTTATATCCAGAATATTTTATTTTGTAATTTAGAGGTGAGGATTAAGGTACTAAATCTATCGGTTGCGATGATCAACAGATCACGAAGATGATTGATATTGTTTGTTTAATAGTGATCATTTTGATGTTTTATTTTTTATTTTTTATGTTACAATAATATCTCTTTATGCAGAGGCTTATCCTTATGGACTAACACGAAAAATACAACCTGTAAATCCAACGTGAGCGTGTGAAAGGTTTTCATCCTTTTGTTCCGGGAGGAATAGTCTCTCTTCATATTACAACAAGGACATTGGACATATTAGCAGGCCTATTCCATCTCAGTGTCTGTTGGTCCCAACATCTATACAAAGGATTGCGTATAGGTGTTTTCTCCTTTCATGAAGGTTTTCTTCTCATTGCATGGAGGTTTATTGATTTTTCTTATGTGGAAACTCGTATCATTTTTACGTAGATGTTCTTTTTATCCCTTTTAATGTCTATTTTTTATTTCAATATATTTTATTAAACAATTTATTTTCGAATATGTAATATATTAGTGTGTGTGTCAATTTCCGACCACACTGCCAACTAAGTACTCAGCTGGAGAACACCGGCAGAATAGATTAAGCCGAACGACCTGTAATAGAAAAAAAAAGAGATTCCGGCGGTGGTTCGTCCACCCGGGGGGCACTCCGACGATCAAGTCAGTTATCTCTCAAAGATAGCAATTAGTGCTTAATTCACTATTCAGAACATAAAAAGCATACCTTAGACCCATGAGGGTGTCTCTCTTTTATAGCCAACACAAACCTAGTCCCAATAGAAGCCTAACTTCAATGGACTTAGGATTACTGCTAATCTTGGACTTCCAGTAGGATTGGGATAAACTCTCTAAGAGTCTTATCTTTACCCAAACTGAAGTCATCTCTCATTCTAGAACTCTTGTCCCTTATCCGCTTATCCCGGATTCCGGTATCTTCGCAGATAACCTCGGCCTAGCCGAGATGATCTCAGCATCATGACCAGGACACGTGACACCTCGGCCGGCACTTCGGTGACACCTCGGCCACGTGTTGTCATTCAAAAATTATGTCCCCACAACTACCCCCTAGGTTCTATCACCTCGGCATCCTGAGGTGATGGAACCTATATCATTCCTTCATTTAATCATGACCCCGGTTTAACTTCAACTTGTAAATTTTTCTTAAAATTTCAACAAGTGTTAAACATGACCTCGATTTAATTTCAACTTGTAAATTTAAAATTTCAACAAGTGTTAAACATGTCATCGGTTTAACTTCAACTTGTAAATTTAAATTTCAACAAGTGTTAAACACGTTCTCGGTTTAACTTCAACTTGTAAATTTAAAATTTCAACAAATGTTAAACATGACCTCGGTTTAACTTCAACTTGCAAATTTAAATTTCAACAAGTGTTAAACACATCCTCGGTTTAACTTCAACTTGTAAATTTAAAATTTCAACAAGTGTTAAACATGACCTCAGTTTAACTTCAACTTGTAAATTTTTCTTAAAAATTTCAACAAGTGTTAAACATAACCTCAGTTTAATTTCAACTTGTAAATTTTTCTTTAAAATTTCAACAAGTGTTAAACATAACCTCAGTTTAATTTCAACTTGTAAATTTTTCTTTAAAATTTCAACAAGTGTTAAACCGATCTTGGCTTGAAAATTCCAACTCCCAAGCATTATTTTCCAGCCCTCTGCATGGCTTCCACCTACTCCTTTATGGACCTTATAAAAATTTTTTTTAACTTAGGCTGAGTTTTTCTCTTCTCGGACTTAATCATTTAGACTAAGATCTTGTCTTTTGGAATCTGAGATCTGCTCACTTTAGGCTGAGCTCTTCTCTTCTCGGACCTAATCATCTAGGCCGAGATTGTGTCTTCTGGGATTCTCCATGCCCGACCTCTTGCGAAGGCCGGTGAGAATGTCCCTTGGTCCCGCTATGCTGAGGGATTGTAGGAACCGTTTTCTGCCCCCCTTTCTGGGCACCTTTCTTGGCCGCTGGAATCGGCGTATCTTGTAATGGGAACGGTAGCTGCATGACGTTGTTCTGCATCATGAAATTGACGACCGTTTGCAGGTCCACCAATTTGTCCGCCATTCCCTTCATCTCGTCGTCCCTCCGCAGGCATCTATCTTTTCATACCTGGAGGTCGTCCTCGTTATAATACCCGCTCCGGTCCGATTTCTTCGGTACGCCGCCCTCCTAGCTGACGTCCTTTTCCTCCGTGATTCTTATCACAAGTCTCTTCGTTGCAGTTGTTTTTTTCGACGTTAAGGTCAATATGTTTCCCACTCTCAGTAGGGGTGTCGTCCCCAACATTCTCTTTCTGTCCATCGTTGGCCATCTATTTTCCTTTCTTTCCCACAAATGGCGCCAAATTGTAGGTGTCACTTTCCGACCACACTACCAACTAAGTACTCAGCTAGAGAACACCGGCAGAATAGATTAAGCCCGAACGACTTGCAACAAAAAGAAGAGATTCTGGTGGTGGTTCGTCCACCCGGGGGCACTCCGACGATCAAGTCAGTTATCTCTCAAAGATAGCAATTAGTGCTTAACTTACTATTCAGAGCATAAAAAGCATACCTTAGACTCATGAGGGTGCCTCTCTTTTATAGCCAATACAAACCTAATCCCAATAGAAGCCTAGCTTCAATGGACTTAGGATTACTGCTAATCTTGGACTTTCAGTAGGATTGGGATAAACTCTCTAAGGCCCCGTTTGTTTTGGGGTATGAGAGGGGGATTGAGATTAGGATAGCTGTGGGCCCCATTTAATGTGTTGTTTGTTTACAGAGTTGATGAAGGGACTGCTAAGTCGAAGAGCTTAGGATAGGTCTTGCAGATAGAATTCGGATGGGCCTCCAAGACTTGGTATTAGAAAAATAGTCCGACAGACTAGAAATTTTTTATTTTTATTTTATTTTTTATTTTATTTTTTATATGTCGGGCATTTTTTTTTTGAACATTAATGTTTAATTTTTTGTATTTTTTGTTAAGTAAAAATCATTATTTTTTTTTTTTTTTGAAAATTTTTATTTTATTTTTTATTTTTAAAATTTTTTTTACATGTTGGCCATTTTTTTTTAAAACATTAATGTTTAATGTTTTTGTATTTTTTTTATTAGTTTTATTATTTTATATTTATTTTATATAAAAATAATTTAACAATTCCTACACTAACAACTATCATCAAAACAAACACAATTTTACTTAATCCCCTCACTATCAATCCCCCACTAACAATCCCCTCACTAGTAATCCCCTCACTATCAATCCTCTCCATTCTATCTCTAAAAACAAACGGGGCCTAAGAGTCTTATCTTTACCCAAACTGAAGTCCTCTCTCATTCTAGGACTCTTGTCCCTTATTCGCTTTTCTCGAATTCCGGTATCTTTGTAGATAATCTCGACGTCATGACTAGAACACGTGACACCTCGGCTGGCACTTCGGTGACACCTCAGTTACGTGTTATCATTCAAAAATTATGTCCTCACAATTAGTCTTGTATTTTTTCTATTTATAAAAAAATGCAAGTGGATGCATGCTGAGCCTCACTTTGGGCTTGAAAATGGGTTGATGAATAATATATAATTTTTTCGTTTGCTGTTTTTTATATGAAGGGAATAATAAAAAATTGTATTGTATAGAGTGACGAGATTTGTAGTACACCTTCAATTGGGAAAGGAATTTCCATATCCAGCAAGCTAACCTATATGTAAAAACAATAATAAATTCTTGCTTCTGCAACCCTTTATGTCATTATTAAAATAATAATAATAATAATTAATGTGATTGATATACTATTGTACAAATTTGAGGCTATACATTTAGGCCAAGTTCACACAGTTTTGAAAATAAATGGGCCTTAAAGCCCAGGATTAGAGAACAATTTGAGCCCGTGTTTGGTCCAACCTCACACGTCAACTAATCAGACTAAAAGAAAGTGTGAACTCAAGTGATTATGGCCTTCTGTTTTTTTTTTGTGCAAATAAAAAAATTAGTTCGTAATTGAATTAAAAAATTACATTTAATTATTTTTGGAATAAATTACACTGACTTCTTTTTAGATTAGGAAAGTATAAATTGTATAATGGGCTAGTTTGGAAACTTAACTATTTTAATTAGTTTTTTTTTTATTTTAATCTGGCTAAGAAAATTATATTTAGAATAATAGTAGTTAGTTTTTTTTTGTAATTGGTTTAATGATTGTGAGAGAAAAAATAAAATAGTTATGATTTAGATGTGACATTTTGAGTTGTTTTGGGAAGTGCAGAAAAAGAATATTTTTATTTTTATTTTTATTTATTACGAAGAAAAAACGTATAAAAAGTAGATAAATAATGTGACTCAAATAAATCAATAAATTGATTTTTTTTTTTGCACTTTCCAAAAGAGACCTTTGTTTTATGGGAGCTTTATTCATAAATCTCATTTCTAAGACTTTTATACCATAAAACCCAAATCATTTTTGATTATTTCATTAGGTCTCAT
>JAPPVO010000024.1:35624439-35824439 GCA_030407325.1 Camellia japonica | reverse complement strand
CACTCTTTGTTTGTGGTCACTTAGCCCATGTTCTCTTTGACTCTGGTTCAACTCATTCTTTTGTTACACCACACTTCGCTACCAAGTTGACATCAACACCCGAACCCTTAGGATACATACTATCTGTGTCTTTCCCTCTGGAAATTCCGTCCTTAGTACTGATGTATACAAATCTTGTACTATATCCTTAAAAGGTGAAACCTTACACGTAGACTTGATACCCCTTAGCATTAGTACCTTTGATGTAATCTTAGGAATGGATTGGTTAGCTGCTAATCGTGCCTCTATCGATTGTAAAGCCAAAAAGGTATTCCTCAGGTCACCAAACCAACTCGAGCTTGTCTTCGAAGGAACTGGAGCCTCTCCCCCTCCCTGTATTATATCCTTCATAACAGCCCAACAACTGCTAAGAAAGGGTTGTTGTGGTTGTATCTGTTATGTGATTGATACTCAACAAAAGACCCTCACACTTGATGCGATCCCCGTAGTTCGAGAATTTCCGGATGTGTTTCCTGAAGACCTGCCTAGCACCCTAGTTGATCGGGAAATCGAGTTCACCATTGAAACCCAACTTGGTACACAACCAATCTCAAAGATCCCTTACCGCATGTCCATGGCAGAGAATTAAAAGAACTAAAAACTCAACTCCAAGAACTACTGAATAAAGGCTTCATCCGACCAAGTACCTCACCATGGGGAGCTCCGGTATTGTTCGTAAAGAAAAAGGATGGTACAATGAGGTTATGTATCGACTATCGAGAGCTAAATAAAGTCACCATCAAAAATTGGTACCCCCTGCCACGAATTGACGACTTGTTTGATCAACTGCAAGGCGCCCAAGTGTTTTCAAAAATTAACTTGCGTTCTGATTACCATCAACTAAAAGTCAAAACGGAAAGCATCGAAAAGACTGCCTTCAGCACCCATTAGCTTTCCCGGGATGATGATGGATCTCTACATCGTAGTCCTTCATAAATTCTAGCCATCGTCGTTGCCTCATATTCAATTCCTTCTGTGTAAACAGATATTTGAGACTTTTGTGATCGGTGTAGATTTCGCAGGCTACTCCGTAGAGATAATAACGCCAGATTTTGAGGGCAAAATCACCGCAGCCAATTCTAGATCATGAGTTGGATAGTTCCTTTCGTGAGTCGTTAGTTGGCGAGAGGCATAAGCAATGACCTTCCCGTTTTGCATAAGAACGCATCCCAAACCATTGTATGAGGCATCGTTGTAAATCATAAACCCTTATGCTTCCGCGAGGAACGCTAGTAGTGGAACCGTCACAAGTTTGTCCTTCAATTCTTGGAAGCAACGTTCCTGCTTATCCGTCCATTCAAAGGGTGTGTTCTTTTGAGTTAGCTGGGTCAAGGGTGAAGCTATCTTCGAGAAGTCTTGCACAAAGCGCCGGTAGTAGCCGGCTAGGCCCAAGAAGCTTCGAATCTCGATACGTTAGTAGGTCGTGGCCAATCCACGATTGCTGCAACCTTTTGGGGATCAACTGAAATGCCATCTTTGTTAATGACGTGACCGAGAAGTGTACACTAGTGATCCAGAATTCGCATTTCTTCAACTTGGCATAGAGTTTGTGATCACGTAATGTCTGTAGAACTTTTCGCAAGTGGTGTTCATGATATTCTGGTGATTTGGAGTATATGGAATGTCGTCAATGAAGACAATGACGAACTCGTCAAGATACTTGAACACTCGATTCATGAGGTATAAAAGTCGCTGGAGCATTGGTGACGCCAAATGGCATGACGAGGAACTCGTAGTGCCCATAACGGGTTCTGAAGGCAGTCTTTTCGATGCTTTCCGTTTTGACTTTTAGTTGATGGTAACCAAAACGCAAGTCAATCTTTGAGAACACTTGGGCGCCTTGCAGTTGATCAAACAAGTCGTCAATTCGTGGCAGGGGGTACCGATTTTTTATGGTGACTTTATTTAGCTCTCGATAGTCGATACATAACCTCATTGTACCATCCTTTTTCTTTATGAACAGTACCAGAGCTCCCCATGGTGAGGTACTTGGTCGGATGAAGCCTTTATTCAGTAGTTCTTGGAGTTGAGTTTTTAGTTCTTTTAATTCTGCCATGGACATGCGGTAAGGGGTCTTTGAGATTGGTTGTGTACAGGTTGGGTTTCAATGGTGAACTCGATTTCCCAATCAACTAGGATGCCAGGCAGGTCTTCAGGAAACACATCCGGAAATTCTCGAACTACGGGATCACATCAAGTGTGGGGGTCTCTTGTTGAGTATCAATCACATAACAGATACAACCACAACAACCCTTTCTTAGCAGTCGTTGGGCTGTTATGAAGGATATAATACAGGGAGGGGAGAGGCTCCAGTTTCTTCGAAGACAAGCTCGAGTTGGTTTGGTGACCTGAGGAATACCTTTTTGGTTTACAATCGATAGAGGCACGATTAGCAGCTAACCAATCCATTCCTAAGATTACATCAAAGGTACTAATGCCAAGGGGTATCAAGTCTACGTGTAAGGTTTCACCTTTTAAGGATATAGTACAAGATTTGTATACATCAGTACTAAGGGCGGAATTTCCAGAGGGAAAAGACACAGATAGTATGTATCCTAAGGGTTCGGGTGTTGATGTCAACTTGGTAGCAAAGTGTGGTGTAACAAAAGAATGAGTTGAACCAGAGTCAAAGAGAACATGGGCTAAGTGACCACAAACAGAAGTGTACCTGACACAACATTTTCAGTAACTTCTGGGTTTCCAGGCACCAGGGCAAAAGCTCTTCCTTGGCGTTTTTGGTCCTTTCTCGCTCCTTCAGGTACTGCGGGTTTTCGGACTGGTTCAAAGGGGCGGACGAGCGTTGGACAATTCTTCAGCCAATGGCCAACTTGGCCACATCTAAAGCATGTTCTCGTATCTTGACGGCATGGTCCCCAATGAATCCGTCCACAGGTAGAGCAAGCTGGAGTGGTGCCTCCTTTAGGGTTTGCAGGGCTTTGATTGCTTGGACCGGTTGAACTGGTTGTGCTCGTATTTATTCTCTTGGGAGGTGCGACACCGGGCCTTCTGTTATCTTTTTCCCAAAATCGCTTCCTCTGACTTGGCTCCCCAGATCGCAAGGCTTTAATTCCTTTTTCCGCAATGTATGCTCGATCTACCACCGCCGCATAGGTTGGTAGTTTCAGAACCTCCAGCCTGTCCTTAATTTCAGGATCCAACCCTGCTTCAAATTTCCTGGCTTTTCGAGCTTCGGTGGGAATGACATATGTCGCGAACCGGGCCAGCTGTGTGAACTTACTTTCATATTCGGCCACTGTCATGGTTCCTTGCCTTAGATGTATGAATTCTGACGCTTTTTGTTCCCGTAGTGAATCTGGAAAGTACTTTTCATAGAATACTTCTAAAAATCCCCAAGTCACAATATCTTCCTTTTCCAGGTAAGGAGCCACCATTCTTGTGCATCGTCCTTGAAGGTGAAGGTGGCAAAAGTCACCTTCTGTCTTTCTGTGCAAGGTAGTGCGGAAGATTTTCTCCATGTCCCTGACCCAAGCCTCTGCTACTAGTGGGTTTGGGCTGCCAATAAACGTGGGTTTCAGATCTTGAAATTGTTTAATCGTAGTCGATTCTTCTCGTCTTTCTAATGTCCCATTGGTTATGCTGCTTTGCAAGGCCTGTAAAAAGTTGGTGACTGCCTTTCCATGATCTGTTCCATTGGGATGGTACCGTTGACTGATGATCCGTTTTCATTTCCTTCGTTGGCCATTACTACAAGGCAAAATGATATAAGCATGACATCATATTGAAACAATTTTGATACAACGTCATATATAACATATTAGTTCTATTATCACCACATTCGTATATATCGTATTAGTTTTGCTATTAATATCACCACTTTCATATATAATATAATAGTTTTACCATCATGTTAATATTACCACATATACATCACATTAATACCATATACATCATTATTACCATACATAGGGTGTTAGTCTGGCGGTCACAAATCAATGTCTAATCCTACTAATACAAAAAGATTAGACTACTCATGGTCAGCTCACAAAAAGGGTCTTCTGGTCAGACATCTAAAATGGTCCATTAGGCCACCAGGAGAACTGGCCTCGGAAAACTGGTCCATGAAACAACCCCGGAAACTCACTTTGCATGATGGACTCAAACTCCCACCCACTAAGCTCAACTCCGAAGCAGCTCCATACTACCTGAACCATGTAAACAGGAGCACCGTGATCATAACCCCAGAATTCCCGTCCAGTAATCCGTATCGGTGTCTCCAGGTATGATGCACCGTCGGTAAAGTCCACAGCTGGGGTATAGACAATGTGCTGGGGAGGTGGTGTCGTGGTGCGAATGTGGCTACTAGGATATGCAGGTCCCCTCCTCTCTGCAAAGCCTACGGGTAGAGGTGCGACCAGAAAATGTGGTGGTTCTATGTCCGGAGCAAGACCAACAACGTGGGTCGGTCCTATGTACCTTTCACGAGTGCTACCTCGGCTAAGTCTCCAGAATAATAAGTCCTCATCGGGGTCAGCCTGTAAGTAAATGGATCTTTCCATGAGATGGTCAAGTGTTGGATGGGTTTGCCTGACAAGACTTTCTGAGTCACCCCAGCCCTCTAATTGGTTCGGGAGGAGATGAGCTTCTGGGGGCTCGTACCAGAATAGCTCCAATAGGTTCGCCATGTCCTACAACACAAGAAAACTTAGCCTAGACATATATATAACATGGTTTATATGCGTTAGACATATCACATAATAATGCAAGTTTAATACATTTTTTTTTTTGTGAAAAATTATAAAAATTTTAAAAACTTGTACTACATATATATATATTTTTATTCATTTAATTATGTATTATTATATTATATATATTTTTTAAAACCATTGCTCTGATACCACTTTTGTCACGACCCAAACCCGGTACCCAAAGGCTCAGCGTCGTAACAAGATAAAAAATAAAGTAATTCGGATAATTCTGTAGTCACAGCGCAAGCGGATAAATAAATTAATTAAAATAAATAACTGGGTACCAACTGTTTATTTATAAGGAAATAAAACATAGTTTACTTGAACGTCATTATATTACAAGAGTTTAATAATAAAAGATAGAAAAAAAATAACATAGCGATTCTTTTTCCATCTTGATCCCGCTAAACCTCGTCACCTGAAAGGGGTAACAGCTATAAGCACATAGCAGAGTGAGAAATATTATACTATGAGGGGCACAAAATGGCCATGGATATTTATTTAAGCTAAAACATTATAAATTGAGTTGAGTTGAATACACAAAATAATCATTATAACCATGGTACATCACTAAGTGACAATCACTACACTGGTCAATGGATCCATGACAAACACTGGACCACAAAGTGGTCAACACTAGCCAATGGTTATTTAAGTCCCCCAAGGCATGGGACTCCCGTGGTGGTACTCACAAAACATATTTTCATATAAGGTCATAGCCAAATATTCTTTAAAAGTAAAACAAACATATCCATGGGTTTCACTTTTAAGCAAATAGGGTTCAGAAATAAACCACGTAGCTGAAACTTTTATAAAACATAACTTTTATTAAATATTAATAAAACATAAATTATATAAATAGATTTTGGTAAGTCAAAACATAAGTAAAATACTTTTTGTAACTCAAGGTATAATATAACTCACCTTAAATTAATTCTTTATCCTTTCTTTCCACCACACTCAAGATGCTCACCCGTGCGTCCTCTCTTATACCTTTTTTTCTTTCCGTTGCCTTAACTCGCCACTCTTTCCTATTTATAGGAAGGTGAACCGTGGGTAACAAGTCTCAGAAATTTCCGAAATTGACGCATGTAAAACCGAGTCCACCCTTATCCATTTAATTTATTAACTTGTTTGAATTCTATGACCATTGACTAACCCAGCTTCTTAGAACTTAGACATGTTTTGACCATTTTTTTTTTAATTTAAAAGTTATTACTTTCTTTTAATTCAAGATGATTCCTAAAATTATATATGACTATGCGTTACTTTCTTCGGCGCATTTTCTACCAATCAGAATCATGTACTCCCTTTCTAAGTTCGCTACTCTCTACATTAAGGAAATCGTTTGCTTGCACGGCACCCTAGTTTCAATCGTATCTGATAGAGACCCCCGTTTCGTGTCTCACTTCTGGAACAAATTACAGGAAGCTTTGGGAACCACTCTAAGGTTTAGCACGGCTTACCACCCGCAAACTGATGGGCAATCTGAAAGGACGATCCAGACTTTGGAAGATATGTTACGTTTGTGCGTACTAGACCTCAAAGGTAACTGGGATGACCACCTACCTTTAGTGGAGTTCGCGTATAATAATAGCTACCATGCAAGTATTGGAATGCACCGTACGAGGCACTGTATGGAAGAAGATGTCGATCACCTCTGTGTTGGACGGAAGTCGGAGACAGAAAATTATTTGGCCTCGAGATCGTGCAAGTAACGAGTGATAAAATTCAACTCATTCAACAACGAATTCGCACTGCCCAGAGCCGTCAGAAAAGCTATGCAGATACACGAAGACGAGACTTAGAATTTCAAATAGGAGATCATGTGTTCCTTAAAATCTCACCGACAAGAGGGGTAATCCGATTTGGAAAACGAGGAAAGTTGAGACCACGATACATCGGCCCATTCGAGATACTCGAAAAGATTGGTCCTGTAGCATATCGTCTTGCGCTTCTACCCGAACTATCCAATGTCCATAATGTGTTTCATGTTTCGATGCTTCGTCGATATCTTCGAGATCCAGAGCATGTTGTCGATCATGAGAACCTAGAAGTTCAAGAAGATCTCTCCTACGAAGAGCAACCTCTACAGATTCTCAATCGTTGTAATCAGATCCTTCGAAATAAAACTATACCCCTCGTAAAGGTCTTATGGAGAAACTATCGTGTCGAAGAAGCAACGTGGGAAACTGAAAGCTAAATGCGAGCCAAATACCCACACCTCTTCGAAAACCAAGGTACGTCAAGTTTGAGGACAAACTTCTTTTAAGGAGAAGAGAAATGTGACATCCAAATGTTTTAAATTTAACATTACGATAAAATAAATAAATAAATAAATAATAATAATAATAAAAAAATAAGTGTATATATATACACATCTAGTGATAATAATAATAATAAATAAATGATAATAAATAAATGCATAATTTAGGAGATTGAGAATTTTATGGTTAAAGAAATACGTTATGAAATATTACACATTAAATATTTTAGTAAGTGGTCAGTGGTGATTTATAGTTGAGTAGTGAGGTTTTAGACGTGAACCTAACGCATAGTCATATATAATTTTAGGAGTCATCTTGAATTACCAAAGAAAGTAATAACTTTTAAATTAAAAAAACAAATGGTCAAAACATGTCTAAGTTCTAAGAAGCTGGGTCAGTCAATGGTCATAGAATTCAAACAAGTTAATAAATTAAATGGATAAGGGTGGACTCAGTTATACACGCGTCAATTTCGGAAATTTCTGAGACTTGTTACCCATGGTTCACCTTCCTATAAATAGGAAAGAGTAGCGAGTTAAGGCAACGGAAAGAAAAAATGTATAAGAGAGGACGCACGGGTGAGCATCTTGAGTGTGGGTGGAAAGAAAGGATATATGAATTAATTTAAGGTGAGTTATATTATACCTTGAGTTACCAAAAAGTATTTTACTTATGTTTTGACTTACCAAAATCTAATTTATATAATTTATGTTTTATTAATATGTTAATAAAAGTTATGTTTTATAAAAGTTTCAGCAGTTTTATTTCTGAACCCTATTTGCTTAAAAGTAAAACCCATGGATATGTTTGTTTTATTTTTAAAGAATATTTGACTATGACTTTATATGAAAATATGTTTTGTGAGTACCACCACGGGAGTCCCATGCCTTGGGAAACTTAAATAACCATTGGCTAGTGGTTGACCACTTTGTGGTCTAGTGTTTGTCATGGATCCATTGACCAGTGTAGTGACTGTCACTTAGTGATGTACCGTAGTTATAGTGATTATTTTGTGTATTCAACTCAACTCAATTTATAATGTTTTAGCTTAAATAAATATCCATGGACATTTTGTGCCCCTCATAGTATAATATTTCTTACTCTGCTATGTGCTTATAGCTATTATCCCTTTCAGGTGATGAGGTTTAGCGGGATCAAGATGGAAAAAGAATTGCTATGTTATTTTGTTTTCTATCTTTTATTATTAAACTCTTGTAATATAATGACGTTCAAGTAAACTATGTTTTATTTCCTTATAAATAAACAGTTGGTATTCAATTATTTATTTTAATTAATTCATTTTATCCACTTGCGCTGTGACTACAGAATTTTCCGAATTACTTTATTTTTTATCTTGTTACGACGCTGAGCCTTTGAGTACCGGGTTTGGGTCGTGACAATTTTAATTATTATTCTCATCCATTATTTGATTTTGTTCAATCTAGGGTTTAGGATTTCAAAATAATAAGAAATTATGATGTTGATGATGATTATGAGATTTGGTAAGGTAGATTAGAATTTTGGAGGGAGGATGAAGAAGAAGAAGAAGAAATAACTTTGATCTCTTGGGAAAGAAAATACAAATATTTGAATATGAATAATTGATTAGGGTGTACCATGAGGGGAAAAAATTATTTTAGGGTTTAATATGTGTTATCCTTATTAGTAAATTCATATTAAAATATAATAGGAATTAAAATTTATGAATTTAAATTGGGCGTACTGAAACATTTTATATTCAAATCCTTAATTTTTGACACACCCCTACACATAACCACCTTTCCCCACAAACACATACAAAAAATAAATAAAGGGGAAGTTGAGGCCCCAAACATTTCCCTAAAAATTAATGTAAGAGATATTTGAGATGTGAAATTTCGTACAAATTAATGTTATATATATATATATATATAATTATGTAAAATCAGTTATATTATATATATTAATATTATGTAAATTAATATTATATATTATAAAAGTGTTTGATAATTGTTTAAAGTTGGAAAACATTATGGTGCATACCCTTTAAAGATTGTGTATCATATGCATCTTATAACTAAAAAGAAAAATGACGTAATTTTAATTTTCTGAGTCATAACTAAAAAAGAAAAAATATCATAACTAAATACAAAAGGAGGCATAACTAAAAATTCATGATTTATAATTAAAATAATGTCATAATTAAAGAAAAAAATTAATCATAACTAAAAAAAAAATGACATAACTAAGGATACATATGATATCCCATTTTTAAAGGAGTGTATATTAGAATTTTCCTTTAAAGTTATTATTTAATCAACTAGTTGGTTAAAACCATTCAAACTACTGTTTGATTACGGATAGTAAATTAATCAATTCGCTATCCATATTTTGATTTTTAATTTTATCCTCAAATCAAACTGCGCACCTCCAATTCACTCACTTTGTATTAAAATAAAAAATCACATTATTATACAAACATGATTTATTTATTTATATATAACATAACAATCAAAGTGAGAGCTTTAACAAGCTGAATTATTTAGATCAATTCATTTAAGGGTTAATTACACTAATAGTCCCTATAGTTTAGGACTTGTGTCACTTTGGTCCCTGACTTTTCAATTGTGACACATTTGACCCTGAATTTTGAATCTTGTTCCAAATAAGGACGATTGAAAAATTATTAGATTTTCAAGGGTAAAATCGTCAATTTGAAAATATAAACTAATTTGACAAAATAAATGTCAAAAAAATATTTTTAATTTTTAAAAATTATTTCATCCACCAATGATAAAATTATGTAAAATTAATAAAAATTACATGATTAATTTTTAAAATTAATTTTACATGATCATCATCCAAACACATAATAAAAATTAATTTGGTAAAAATAAATAAATAAATGTCTAAAAGATTTATCAATTTTACATAATTTTATTTTTAGTAGGTAGAAATAATTTTTAAAAATTCAAAAATATTTGCTTGACATTTATTTTTGTCAAATTAGTTTATATTTTATCAAATTGACAATTTTACCCTTGAAAAATCTAATTATATATTCAATTGTCCTTATTTGAAACAAGATTCAAAATTCAGGGTCAAATGTGTCACAATTGAAAAGTCAGGGACCAAAGTGACACAAGCCGTAAACTATAGGGTCTATTTGTGTAATTTGCCCTTCATTAATTAAGAAACTTAAATTTAGATTCGAGATTGACTCAAATCTCAAATATATAATTTAGTTGAGCTTGAACGAGTCACGTCAAGTTGAATTTATTAGTTTAAGATCAGCTCATTCAATTATCCTAACGTGCTTATATTAAAAAACAATTGATTCTTAGAGACCTGTTTGTCATAGGAAAATTCTTTTCCTGAAGACCTCAAATAGTTATTAAACTTCCATGACTCGAAAGAAGAAACATTAGCCTGAATAGATAGAAAGAGGCTTGTATGTTTACACAACTCAAGGACATGTTTTCAAAGCAGCAACACCAGCAAATGTAGAAGCAGCAGTTTTACATTACTTACAACTTACTGTTCAATGAATCATAACCAACACACACCCACCTCTGCTTTTAAGTTCACTATTTTTTTTTCTTTTTTCTTTTTTGGTTGAGTGAAATTATTCCATTACAATGTCACAACATATATTAACAATATAGAACAGAATGCAGAGAGCACTAAAACTATGCAACCCCAAAAACAGATTCTGAAAAACGAAAAGAAAAAAAAACATCCTTTTTTCATTAGAATGCCAATGCTGCTTACACATGTAAGAAGATTTTACACATCCAGTGTTCAATCAAGAAAAAAAAAAATTGAACTCCTGGGCATTCCTACATCCTAGTCAAAACCCCAAGGTGCAGAACCTGAAACAGTAAGAAATCCACGACTCCTCCATATTAAAGTCACCTTACATTTAAGCTTCTTCCTCTAACTCTGATATGCTCGATTGTCAATCTGATTCTCATGTCCCAATGGGGGCCTATCTACTGAAAGGGTTCCTTCTAATACCTTAACCACTTCCCCAATTGAGGGTCTTAAAAATGGTTGATTTTGCATACACCACAATGCTATCCTAACCACCCTCTCCACTCCTTGCCACTCCTCACTGGCCTCAAACTTTTGTTCTTGGTTCAAATTGTTGATTATATTATCCAGGTTATCTCCCAAAATATCCCTCTTGCATGTAACAATTGCAGCAACATTTCTCCAAGCATGTAAATATCTCTCTGATGGAGACTCCGAAGTAGAAGAAGAAGCTGCTTCCTTTTGGAGCAAGCTCCGAATCCCAAAACCAGTCAACTTTGGAACCAATTTCTCATCAAGCAAGACATTCTCGAGCTTCAAATTCCCATGAGCAATGCACTGTTGACACTCTGAGTGTAGATAAGCAAGGGCATGAGCCACTCCAATAGCAATATCAAGCCTTTGTTGCCAATTCCCTTCATTTTGGTCCCGTTTAGCATTAAAAAGCCACTTATCCAGAGAGCCCTTCCGGATATACTCATAAAGTAGAACTTTGTGTCTTGACTCAAAACAAAAGCCTTTTAGAGGCACAAGATTCCGGTGGTGGGTTCCACCCAAGGTCGAAACTGCCACTCGAAAATCCTTCTCCAACACAATCACATCGTTCAACACCTTAGCAATCACTGGTGCTTTATTTTAGTATGCCTTTAAAAGTCGAAGAACCAAGCTGATTTGCAAAGTTGTCGGTTAGCTCTTTTACCTCTTCAAAAGATAACCGGATAAGAACACTGTAGTGAGGTTCATCTGTGCATCCTTCCCAAAGGAATCCTAGCCGCGCCTTAACTTGCCTTCTGTGATATATATACCAAACCACAAGGATTTCCAAGGCCAGGGCAACCAAAACAGTCACCAAAACTATTAAAACAATAGCTTGAATAAATTTCTTGATGTTAACTTTGAGCTATGAATCTACCAGATGACATTGACATTGATTCTGCATTACCATTGGGGTTAGCTCCTCGAGTTGCAACTGCCTGAGGAACCGAACATACCTTCAAGAATGAAGTGCGGGAACAGATGGACTGCTGTAACCGCTAATAAAGCTCGTTCTTTTGATGTGCAGAGACCCGAACCATCGTTCTTTGAAGTTACAGCAATGCAAGTAGTGTCGTTGAAGCAGTACTGTTTGCAAGCTTTCTCATTCAACATCATATCAACATCTTGTGGGGGATAAAGACCATACAGGACAGTTTGTCTCAAAACCGACATGCTTGTACGCATCTTGCAGTTTCCCAAATCCACCATCTTCTGGCACCCAGAACCACTTGAATCCGCTGCGGGGCCACCAGTTAATGAATCTGAGTACAGGCAATTACAAACAGGTCCTGTGAAATTGTATCCACACACGCTATATAAACCGCAAGAACCAAACACATCACATTGGTCCTCAAGTGCTTGCCATCCTACTCTCCATGTATGAAGCACATTGTCCCACGCATAAATTCGTAAATTCCCATCTGAATCAATCCTAAGATGCCTCAAAACCACATGAGGGTCTCCGACATCTGTACTTGATATGGACCAGACAGCCTTGTTGGTATCATCATATAGCCCCAAAACACCATTAGCATCAAACTTGCTTCCTTGACAATGGAAGAGGGGCTCAAATGACTCCTCCAATAGGTCACATTGTTTTCCCATACTAGAGCTAGCTCCCCAGACCGACGAATCACAAAACTATAGTAGCTTGAAACTGATTTTGTTGAAGGGGCTCTAAGGTTTTGAGGAAAATGGAGAGACTGACTAGGAAGTAGAGTATTTGTAGGGCTATTAAAGCTCTCCCAGAGCACCTTATCTCCAATACCCATAAGAACCAAATTACCATTATTTAAAAGACTAGCTTTTTGGACACCCAAATTGGAGGTATTACTACTCCAAACAATCACACCATTTGGGTTTTCAAACAAGACCAGCCTCCCATCCATGGCAAGCCTAAATGTGGAGTTCATGGAAACCCTAACACCCCCACCAACCGTCCAAACAGGGATATTTGCAGCTTTGGTTCCTAAGTTATACCTAATACCAACCAGAAACCCACCATAATCGTCATCACCACCATCTTTCTCCAAGAACCCAAATGCAAAAACTCCATTTTCAGACACCCAATTCCCATTTTTATCAAAACCAGAAATCTCAAAACCAAGAGGCACTGAGACCATTAATAACTCATCACAAAACCCAACAAAAGCAAAACCCAGCCATAAAATCAAAGCTAAAACACAATTAAATCTTCCAAAACGTAGTGTTTTCCGGAGCTCATACCTTGAAAAGGTCGTGATGGGTAATTCACAAAACAGCTGATGAAGCCCAGCTTCAAACATTTGAGCTGCAAAAAGAAAAAAAAAAAAAACAAGAAACAGAAGATTTCTGGGTATATCAGGTGTCACAGAGTAGTATAACACTGAAGTGAAGTAGATGAGGTGGGCTATAGTTAGAGAGTTATGAGGTGGATAAAAAAGTAAAGAGAAAGCGAGAGAAAGTGATGAATTTAAAAAGGAGGGTGTGTGCTTTGGGTGGGTGACCCTTTTCATGTGGGAGGACTGATTCTTAGTTTGAATCTTTGGGGAACAAGATTTGGCAATAAGTGGGAAAACAAACAAGATTTTCAGATGCTTTTTGAGGAACTCGAGGTTTTAGTTTTCTCCCACTACAATAGTCCTTCCTTGCTAAAGAAAAGAGAATTTGCTCTGCTTTCAATATAATTTTTTTTTTCTTGGATTAAGCAAATAGTTAAACATGCTTATCAAGTGAAAAGAAACAAAATACAGCCCACCCACTCTAACCTCATTGGATTGTCAATCTTTACACTATCAAAAATTTATCTGTCATGAGCTTAAAAAAAAAAGGTTAAAAATTTTAATAAACATGTAGGCTTTATAAAATTTTAAAAAAAATAAAAATAAAATATGTCAGGTTCGTTTGAGATATGAGTTGACTTTTTGACTATTTTAATCTGGGTTAAAAAATCTCATTTGAAATAGACTTTTTAATTTTTTTAACTTTTGTAAGAAAAAAAAAAAATGATTATAATTTAAATGATATTTTGTCATATTAAAATTAAAAAATTTATTTTATCTTTTTGTGATTAAGATAATTAAAAAGTCAAAAAAATCTCTCATGTCAAATGAATGCTATAGTTCTTTCTTCTTTTTTTCTTTCTAGTTAATGAAGTCACATACCTAATTTCTAAAAGATCATGATAGATGCTATGACTATAAATAAACTAGCCTTAGGGTGTTAAGGGGGATCCAATGCAAAACTAAACTAGAATTATAAAATTAATTTAATTTTGTTTATGGTGATTTATACACTAAGATGTAAAAGTCAAACGGATTGAATCATCAAAATAATATTTGTATTGGGTGAAGTGCACTAAACTCTCTTAAGATTGAAAATATATATATATATATATATATCAAGTTTCATAAATTTGTCATAATTACACAGGCTCATTTAGAATTTCAATTCATACAATACAATCTTTTTCATCATTAGTATCATTATCATCGCTTTTATATTGAACTATAAATTTTATCATTATCTATCTCTATACCTACAATCCGCCAATATTAAACATAAGTATATTTATGTAAAATTTACAAAATTTACTTTGGGTTTTGTGGAAACAGGGTTGTTCACTAGTAATATTTTTTAGATTAGTGCATTTGGGTGAACCACTTTTGATTGTGAAATGAAACCTCTCATTCTCTTCTCCACGACACAATACAATACAATACAATACATACAATTTTTTTTCCCTAGAGCTTGCAAAAGCATGGAGCACAGTGTCTGGGTCCTTACGGGTCCATGGCCCTATGTGCTCCGAAGGGAATCTGCACCAATGCATTTACTTTCTTTTAAATTGAGATTGTGATTTTCTCTATTTCATTTATATGATGAATGGAGATTTTTATTTTATAAGATTGCAATATATTATTAAATTTAAAATTAATAATTTATAATTATAAGGGTTGTGCTACATCTCTAAAAAAACCCTCCCTAATCCCCTTAAATTTCAAACCAAGGCAAAAAAAAAAAAAAAAATGTTCAAAACGATGTCGTTTTGGACATTAAAAAAATTAGAGAGGACTTTTTTAAGGGGACAAATCATTTTATTTATGGCATTTTAAGTTTTGAAATTTTAACTTGTTTTTTTTTGGCTCCATTCTATTTATGGGGGAGGATGTGATGAGACCATATACGTGCAAAAATTAGGTGTCATATCTCCTGTCCTTAATCTCTCTCTCCTATAACAAACTTCTTTCTACTGGAAAGAATTATTAGGAGGAAGTTTTTTTAGGACCCAAGATTAATAATCCCAAAATTAATATTATCTAATAATATCAATCTTTCTAACAAGAAGGAGGCTTTTTTAGGACCCGAGAATAATCCTGGGGCTAAAATTTGCACACTGGGCAGAAGAAATAGAGCCTTCGTTTGGTTTTCATTGTGGCTATATAATCACAAAAGACAAAAAAAAAGTTACAAAATCATAAAAAGAAAAAAAAGTTACAAAAGTACCAAACTACCCCATATACAAACAAAAAGTCAAAAAAGTATCATTTTATAATAAAGGTAATTTTGTCATTCTAAAGCCAAAAAGTCAAAAAAAGCCAAACAAGAATACCAAACGACTAAAAAAGTCTCAAGCTAAAAAAATCAAAAAAGTCAAAAAAGCCGACTAAAAAGCCAAAACCAAACGACACCAGAATGATATGATTCTATCCACATTTTATATTACATTTAGTTTTTGTGAATTTAGTGAACAAGATTATGTAAGATTTAATAATACATTTAACCATAATAATGGGGAATTAAACTTTACAGGATCTTGAATTCAATACAACTCAAGAATAAAACGAATATACCTTTGTCAACCATTGAATTAGAGAAATTAAGAAAATACCCCTTAGAGTTGAACCTTTAATTCTTCGCTCACATTCTTCTATCTGTTTCTCTTAATTAGGATGACTATAAACTTAGAGTAGAGTGATGGAAAAAATACTTATTTTATGAAAGGAGAGTCACCCATCCTTATATAGAGGAGAGAAGAGGGCCAGATAAACTCTATCAGAAGAATTCCTAATCCATCAAGGTTTCCTTCTTATCTTAGAAGAGTAATTATATTAAAATTCTAATTACTAAACTTGATCTCAAATATTGGCTTTACCTAATTGTGGAGTCTAAATAAAATAAAACATGTAAAAATATTTAGGCTATTAAGCCACACTAGAAAATAAATCCAACATTCTCCCACTTGGCTCATTAAGCCGATTATGATGCAATTATGAGTTTTTTCAAAAATATGCAACTTATAAAAATTTTGACTCATTGGATTCCACACTAAAAACTTTGATACGTAATCACGAATTTAGAAAAATAGCCAATAAGTTCAGATATATTAGAAACTATAATATTGTGATTACTTCGGATCACCAATGTGAGTCATAGCGGTTATATAACATTTATGTTATATTTCCTTCTATGCACTACACCATTGATAACCTTCACCAATCCAGTCCTTTATCGGGATATATAATTATTTTCCGAAAAGCCCCTGTAATTTGTCTTGTTAAGACATTCCATGTTTATCAATATTCAAATAATGTGTACACACACTTTTAGAAACAGAAGGAAAAACAGAAACAAAATTATTATTGCACAAATAGTGTCAAATAAAAATAAGCACTCGCGATTAACCATACACATCAAGGGTTGCTTAAAAGACCCATCTTGATAACATGCTCTTTGTATTGGTCCCGAAGCTGGATGTGAGGCAGATGCCCCAGATGGGCGTTGCATTTCAGCATTGGTCTCACCCTGCATGGCAGTTCCCTGATTTAACACTGCTACCATTGCCACAAATTCTTCCGAACCCTGTGCCATCACTGGTCTGCTGATAATGTGACTGGTGACTGTCGGATCAGTTAAACCGGTGAGCCCTGACTGGCCTTTCTTTGCCTTGCCTCAGCGAAGGAAACACTGGTTGCTTTGAACTGAATCTCTGACCTGACAAAGTCTATCAACACAAGTCCAATGAATCCGGGGGATATCGGAGCCTTCGGAAGCTATGGTTCCAAGATTACCTAGCAAAAGAGAAAACAGAGAGCATCTCAGCCTGATTTCACTAGAACAGATATGAGCATAGCTGAATGACTGCACTCGTTACTGATTTCTGCCCCAAAATTCTGCCTCAAATCTGATACCCTTGGGTAAACTGATTCCCAAAACACTGATGCTGATGCCCGCAAGCTTGATGCCCAGACTTGCAAACTGATACATGCATTTCTGTAGAGACGCACTCTAAAAGCACATAGCAAGCAAGTGAGAGCCAAAAACACCTCTATGTTGGGATAGGGTTTCCCTGTCCTATTTTGTCAGGAGCTAGGGTTTCACTACGCACGCAACGGTTTCAAACAACCTATAATCGGGTGAGCAACCTGTCCTAGTTTGGGATAGTCACTATGGATTCCGATATGCACTAGGTCGAATGGTCAAAAGGGTGCCCCGGTAATAACCGGGGTTTGTGTTCCCATCGTGGCAGAGCCTGTAACCGGTCAGCCTTATGGCACGCTTCTCAAAGCGAGCCTTCGACAAACCGTTCAGGAATAGCAGACGGCAAACACTGTGACTTAGGCGCACCAATGTAAATGCAATGCAAAGAAACACATAAGTGTAGTTAAAACAAGATATCATGAGTTCGATTCAAGTTCTCTAAATCCCCAGCAGAGTCGCCAGAAACTGTAGACGTCCCCGAACATCTTGGGAGGGAATCCCGTTTTGCTCATTGGGCTTACTACAGCTCAGACTCAATGTCACGGTCCTGTATCTAATCTCGCAGAGTGCAATGCAAGACCGATGAATCATCAAAGAGTCCAAGTCCGGCAAATTGTTTTGAAAAACTGATTTTTAGAAAGAAGTGCCAAACATGGACTGCTTTGCCAGATACAGAGTCGCCACCTAAATATTTTATTTTGGGGGAATTTAGGAAACCCTGACTCGTGCCTAAGGCCACGTGTCCGTCATCACCAAAGTTACCTCGGCTCGAGAACTTGGGTACGATTAGGGAAGGTCACTTCGTGAGCACCCCCGCTCGCCCGATCAAAGATCAGCCTCTACTAACCATGATATCGAGTTTTGAAAATATTATGTGCTCTTATTCCGGTTATTAGCCTAGAATTACTATGTGATGCGCGCAGCATACAAGTATAGACTGGATCACCTAAGTTGGAACAAAACATTTCATATTTGTTTTTTAAAGCGGTTTGCTACTCGCAAGTAAGCTAAAATGCGGATTTTTCCACCCTCAAGTGGGCTTAGAAAACATGGTGATTTGCCACTATCTAGTGGGCTTAAAACTCGCAATCAATGAATTGTTCCAATTTAGATAATCCAACCTTCACCCACAGGCATTCAGGTAGTTATATCACATAAGCACTTAGCCTCATTGTAAGCATGCTATCGTGGCAGTCACTCACACATATGCAAGGATGCTAAAGCATAAACACTTACCGAGTACTCCAAGCCAAAGAAAGAAGCTAATTAGAAATCGTGCATGGATCCTAACTATACTGAGATACCTAATGCAACACATACAGGTATGCAACTAAGATAGGCTCGGATATTCTAAGATGGCATATGAAATGCTATAAAAATCATGTATTCAACTGGGAATTGAAATACGATGCATTTAGTATGATGCGCCGAGCCCGGTGTACATACAAAACAGATGAATGGATGCAAACATGCGAGCATAAGTATGCTAATTGAAACGTGCCCTAAAACTAACCATCATAAGCTGGTAAATAAAAGGGAGAAAGACGTGGGGTTGGAAGACATACATCACACACACGCACACTTATTACAACCTTGCCCTCTCTCGGAGGGTCTGAATGAATAGCACAGAATAAACTAGCTAATCTAAGCTAATTAAACTAATTATTACACAACATTAATCAATTAACGAATTAACTAAGTAAGCCATAAAAATAGCATGCAAATCTAAATGCAATGGACTGCCTCAGCTCTGTTCCGAATGATAGGGATGCATGCATGCTTCAGTCGCCTTGTCGGGAAATCCATCGCGATACCCCGATTTGCCTCTGTTTACAATTGACCCCGGAACACTGTACACAACTCCATGGGAACTTGTAGGGATACTGCTGACCAGTTTTTGCTGTGCTTCCGGTTTGCTGCAACAGAGAGCAAGAAAGGGGCATGGCAAAGTATTTTCAACATATGTGTGTAACCACTCTCCCATCATTGCACAAGCTCCAAGGAGTGCAGTCCTCGATCCTCGTGCCACCAATCACGCATCTCGATGCATGATGGCCGAGGAGTCGGATTGCACGACTCGATGTAAAATGAATGCACAAATGGACACCTAAAGCCAACAACTCTATCATGGATAGTCAAGAGTGTCGGCAAGTACGAAACGTCCCTCGTTTCTCGTGTTTGGACTAAACCCTACTCCAAACACTATGCAACAATTAGAATGGCATGGCATGCAAACACAACGCAACAACTAGCGTGCAATCCTAAACGAAATGCAACTAAGACACGCAAACATGCAATGAGTGATATGCAAAGGTACAACTAACATGCGCAATGCTATGAACTATCAATGGCATATTCAATGCACATGACATAATATGGCATACACAATGCAAGATGGACTTAAACTAATATGAGTGGACCTTAGCCACACTCAAATCAGTGGCCAAACATGATGGAATGAAAGGTAGGAACACTCATGCAAACATGCCCGATGCAAGAGACCGAACCTAAGGCATCAAATGCCACTCTACCAAAGCATGGCAGGGGATGAAACATGGCATTCAAACACACATTTTCTAGCTCTGAAACATGATACACAATGGTCCTGAATCATATAAATATGTCACACAATGCATGCTAGATGGCCCGAATACCCGAACTAGTGAAGTGCGTTACACTAGAGGTACACAAAGCAATGCACAAATGGAAAAGCCAGCCCCAAACAGACCCTAGGCAGGTCCAAGACAGTGGGAAAATGGCCTAAAAAGATGGCTCAACATACATAGAAATGAAGCTCATGCAATGGTCAAAAAACGGACAAACTAGCACGACTCTCAAACGCATTTAAAGAGTGAAAAACATGGGAATATGGCATACATATAAGCTCTGAAATATGATGCACAATGGTCCTAAAACATGGAAACACCTCAACATAAGCATGCAATAGGCCCCAAAACACAAAGCTAGGCAAGAGTATTGAACTACAACCAGCATAGCAAGCATTATTCGACCATGAGGCATAAAAACAGAGCTAAGGCAGTCCAAAACATGCACAAAATCAATTTAATGCATAGCCAAAAAGTGCTAGATTCATAGACCAAAATAGCATGCAATACAAGCTAGTGAAGAGGTTTACACTACAAGTATAGAGCATTCAAGAGGTCACTAAACCAGCAAAATTCAGAGGTATGACATGCCAAATAAAGCCCAAAAACTCACTGAAACATGGTCTATGAATGCAAGAATGATAGGCCCCTTTGATAGGCTATAAAGAGGGTTGTTCTACACATGTAAGATGGACACCCAAAATGGAAAAATGGGTTCTGGAAAGAGCCTATGCAGGTCCTAAAACCCACCAAAAATGGCCTGAAACATGGCTTGGAAGCATGCAAATGAGGGCTCCTTTGTTAGGCCAAATATGCTAGTAAATAAGACAAGGGGTGAGAGGGTCACCCCTCTCTGATTTTGGTGCTCAAAACAACATAATAACCACTGAAAATCTGCTGGATTTCAGCGGTCAAAAGGGCCAACAAAGCTCAATACAAAGGCCCTAATGCATGGCTCAAAACAAAGGGAAATGAAGCATGCAAGGGGGTAGATGGCCCCCAACAGAAAAAATGTCTTAAACAAATATGTTAAGAAGCTCAAAATAAGACTTTTTTCAGTTTATGACAAAGCCCAAATATGCTTGCAAACTAGGCTAAGAGATGAAGCAAAATAAAGACCAAAAGAGAGAAAAAAGTGTTACCCTTGAAGCTCAGCAACTCCAGCAGCTTTGAGGCCAAAAACTCAGACCTTAGGACCTCTCAAGACCCCTCCAAGAAGCTTAGGTTGGTGTTGGAGGTGTTAGACTAAGAGGTGTGGTGCAAAAGGGCAAGAACTTAACACTTTAGGGCTCAAAATATAGAGATATAGAGAGATGTAAGCCTCTTGCCCTTAAACCAAATTCTGAACCCTCTACAAGGAAGGCAAGGCCCTTCTTTATAGAGCCAAGGGTCCAAAGCTTCTCCTAGAAGCTTAGAACCAAGAGTGAAGATCCTCCATACACTATGGAGGATGTAGCTTGTGCCTCCCAGCTGGCACAGCTGGAAAGCATTCAGGAGACAAAAAAGGTGGGAGCTGGCCGACCAGTTCAAGTGGTCGGCCGACCACTTTCCCTGGTCGGCCAACCAGGTCAAAAGGTCCAAGGTGGTCGGCCATCCTCTATGATGAAGCCCCAGAAGTTAGCTTTCCAATGGCGCTAGCCTTGCATTAAAATTCTAACTGTGCAAAAAGTTATGCCTGTTTTGGTGAAGCCGCGCAGATTCGGTCCAACCGGATTGATGCCCTACTTCAACTAACTATATCTCCCCCGTCCGGACTTGGCTTTAAGAGATTCTTAAGTGCAAAATGAAGCCCCGGAAGTAAGCTTTCCAATGGTGGTGGCCTCATAGCTGAAATCCAAGTATGCAAATGAATAGGCCTGATTCAGTGAGGACTGCTCGTCCCTCTCTTAGCGATTCATGTCCATTTCTCCCCCAACTGGGTTTCTTCCCTCTTCTCTTCTTTTCTTCAACTCCAAACCCCTAAACAAGGTGTTTTGAAAGATTTTTCAGAGATTTCATCTCTCTTTCACTCATTTCCACTTTGCCCTTGCTCGGTTTACCCAAAAACGCGACATTTAACAAAATGCGAGCGTCGGAACATCGTAGAACTTTATTTCAAAAAATATTTCGAAAGAGAGGGTTTTAAGATCTAAAATCTTTTGATCAAGAAATGGGGTGTGAGGTTAGGGTTTGACTCTCCTTTGCCGAAGAAATCGAATCTTTGCCCTGCTCAACTTTCTCCACCAAGTAAACCATCAGTAGTGCCCAAGTCTTAAGGGCGGTCAAAAATGGGGTGTCTACAGAGATCGATCCCTAAAGATCTCTATGCCAATAACATAGTTTGCCTCACCCATATCAACTATTTTAAAGTTCTTGGAGAGATATTCCTTGGTTTCATGCAATAAGCCAAGGTCATTACTAGCTAACAAAATATTATCCACATATAGCACCAAAATAATGAACTTACTCCCACTAACCTTCAGATATATGCACTGATCAACTGCATTTTCCTTAAATCCAAATGAGGTAATGGTATCATTAAACCTTAAATACCATTGCCTAGAAGCTTGTTAAGGCCATATATGGATTTCTTTAATTTGCAAGCTAAATGTTCTTTACCTTTCTTTGCAAATCCTTCTGGCTGCTTCATATGAATTTCTTCATCCAAATTCCCATTTAGAAAAACAGTTTTCACATCCATTTGATGCAACTCTAAGTCATAATGAGCTACCAATGCTAGGATAATTCTAAGCGAGTCCTTCTTAGATACTGGAGAGAAGGTCTCTGTATAGTTTATGCCTTCTTTTTGAGTAAAACCCTTGGCAACAAGTCTGGCTTTAAATTGTTCGATATTGCCTTTTGCGTCACGCTTGGTCTTGAAGACCCATTTACACCTGACCTTTTTACAATTTTTAGGCAATTCGACGAGATCCCAAACACCATTCAGTTCCATGGATTTTAACTCTTCATTTATAACATTGACCCATTTAGTAGAATCATCACTATTCATAGCCTGTGAAAATGAGATTGGATCTTTGTTAATCCCAATATCAAAATCAGATTCCTGTAGATACACCATGTAATCATCTGGAATGGCAGGCTTTCTTTCCCTTTGAGATCTTCTCAGAACTGCCGGTTGTGGTGGTTCTACAATATTTTCAATGGTGGTATCTTCATAAAGTGGTGAAATATGAGATGGTGAAGGATTTTCATTATGTTATTCGTTTCCCTCAGCCTGTGGAATAGTCTGAGGTACAACAATTTTTTTTCAATAAGGGTCAAATGTTGGGACATCCACCCTAATTTTCTCGAAATTCACCACTCGTGTTTTCTCACTCCCACTAGTTTCACCATTCTCTAGGAATCTAACATTACCAGTCTCCACTATCCTCGTACTGTGATTAGGACAATAGAATTTGTACCTTTTAGACTTGTCTGGATAACCAATGAAATATCCAAATATTGTTCTTGAGTCCAACTTTTTCTCTTATGGGTTGAAGATTATTGCCTCTGCTGGACAACCCCAAATATGTAAGTGTCTCAAACTAGGTTTCCTACCAGTCCACAACTCAAAAGGAGTTGTTGGGACCGCCTTACTAGGAACCCTATTTAAGATATACATTGCAGTCTTTAAAGCTTCACTCCACAGTGAAATAGGTACAATTGAGTAACTTAACATACTCCTAACCATATCTTTAAGTGTACGATTACGTCTTTCAGCAACTCCATTTTACTGTGGCATACCAGGCATTGTATATTGAGCACGGATGCCTTTCTTTTCTAAGAATTTCGCAAATAGGCCAGGATTTTGGCATGACTCATCATATTTACCATAATACTCACCACCCCTATCTGATCTCACTATTTTAACCTTTCTATCTAATTGTCTCTCGACTTCAGTTATGTACATCTCAAGGATGTCAACAGCCTGAGACTTTTCATGAATTAGATACACATATCCATAACGTGAGAAGTCATCTATAAATGTGATAAAATATTTTTTACCACTAAGACATGGGATTTTGAGTGGCCCGCAAATATCTGTATGAATTATCTCAAGAAGCTCATTACTTCTTGTAGCACCTTTCTTGGTGTGTTTGGTTTGCTTTCCTTTAATGCAATCCACACATATCTCAAAATCAGTGAAGTCTAGGTTTTCCAAAATCTCATTCTTCAGCAATTTTTCAATTATATTTCTAGAGATATGCCACAACCGTCTATGCCACAAGATTGAGGATTTTTCATTAATTAGACCACGTTTTAAACCAATATTCGAATGCAGAGTTACTAATGATTGTGCAAACTCATGATTTAAGGTAATTTTATATAAACCATAACATAAATTACCAGAACCAATCAATATTGATTTAAACATTAAATTGAGTTTTCCACAACTAAATAAAACTAAATATCCAACACGATCTAATTTAGATAACGAAACTAAATTCCTAGAAATTGAAGGAATATAAAAAGTGTCTTCTAGATCCATCTGATGACCCGTCTCTAAGATCAGTCGGTAAGTTCCTACAGCTACGACTTCAGCTTTGAGACGGTTCCCCATCTAGACAAATCTTTCACTTTTCTTCAGTTTCCTGGTTGAGAGGTATCCCTGCATGTCATTTGTAATGTGGGTCATGGCCCCAGAGTCAATCCACCACGTATTAGAAGGTACTTCAGCAAGATTTTATTCATAACAAACAAAAGAAAATTTCTTACCTTTCTTTTTGAACCAAGTCTTTCGCTTGCTGCAGTGTTTCTTTACATGTTCCTTCTTGCCACAAAAGTAGCACTTGACAGTGAAACCATTCTGAGCCTGATTTTCTTCCCCAGGTTCATTCTTTTTCTTTGGTGGATTTTTCTTTGATTATACAACCTTACCTTCTTTTTCTTTATAGCTCCATGAGTTACAGCCAATGCAGTTTGACGTCCTTCCTCCCTCAACCTCACTTCCTCTTGAACACACATATTAGTCAGCTCATTCAAACTTCACTTATCTTTATTGGTGTTATCGTGAATTTTGAATGCGCCAAACTGTGATGGAAGTGAGTTGAGAATAAACTGCACGAAGAAAGTTTCATCAACTCGCATCCCTAAAGTTTTAGTTTTGCAACTTTGTCGCCATATTGAGAATGTGATCCTAAACTCCTCGATGGCCATTATATTTCATTGTTGTCACTTTAGCCATAATAGTGCCAGCAAGTGGCTTGTCGATTTTCAACAGCCTTTAAGTATTCTAATGCAATAAGATAGAACATGTGATGCCCCAAATTTTACTTTAAGCGTTAGGGTAACGTCACTAAAGAGTCATTTGGTCAATAACCAAGTAAGATCCCAGGAAAGTCGTAGGAGTCAATATAGCCTCCCTTCTAAGTCCAACTACCTTAGATAGCAAGTTATCTTTTTGACAGATCTTAAGAGGTATTAAGACAAGATCTCATAAGTAACGCGGAAAAAAGCATAAACAATATACATATTAAAGCTTTGAGAATTATGATGAACTATTGATATCACATAAGTCTTTCCTTTGGGCAAAACTTAGGTATATCTATTGTCCACTCGTCAAGAATCACTTATGTAGGTCTAAAGTAATTTATGCAATTTTTCAGCTAGTCATGTTACCTTTGGGTATTCAATTCTAATCTGTCAAATTAGATAAGTTACATTATCCTACCCAGTTCATAATTATTTGAAAGTGACTCTCCTTTGGGCTAGTCTCAATCTCCTAATTATAACTGCAATTGAGAATATTATCGACTTTAATGTTACCCTTTTAACAATTCTTTTATGTAGTTCTGTATTTATAAGTTTTACAAATCTAGGCCACTTTGGCAGCTACTAAATAAGTAAACCCTATGAATACGAAACTAACCAACAATATTCTCTATTCATTAATTTGAATTATTTAATTATCATTAATTCAATCACTATTATGATTTTTAGAATTTCTTTTATGTGATTGCAATTACCAATATAATAATAACAATAACTCTAGATGAACATGAATATATATATATATGCAATATGACAATCATGAATATCTTATATAATGGTTAACAAGAATTACACCTAAATAAATTAACCACTTCAATATTTAATAACCAATATCATAAAATTATATCATGATATCAAATTTAAATCATAAAAATATATAAATATCAACAATAATAGACAATAAGTGTATATAATGATGAGGTAAAATCATAATTCTTTAATAGACTGAATGATTCAACAAATTACTTTTAATCTATGCCCCAAACACCGGTTGTTACACATGAATTTACGCATATGGCCGTTTATTCACGCCCAAGCCTTACATAAATGCAATTGGCTGTATGGGTTCCAATGCCATTGACTATGGGTGGGTTTAAAGTACATGGGTCCCTTAAAGCTCATGGACTTAACCCGTTACACCATTGGCTATCTGTGTCTGGGTAATTTGAATCATTCTATAAATAATTTTATAATCATTCAATACATATTCTTCTTTAATATTATAATGATTATAAAATAATAAATCGAAGCATGCAATAAACCGAAGCATGCATATTACTTATTGTAAAAGGATATGAACAATATGTTAATAGCATAACAAAATCAAAACATGAATACAAACCAATTGAGATAATATTTAAAGTCAATATCTTTAATAAAACGAAGGTACCGTTTATTAAAAACAGTATAATAAATATATTATTATTCCAAGGTGTATTGATTCACAAAAGGAAAGCTCTGATACAACATGTAAGATTTAATAATACATGTAACCATAATAATGCAGAATTAAACTTTACAGGATCTTGAATTCAATACAACTCAAGAATAAAACGAATATACCTTTGTCAGCCATTGAATTAGAGAAGTTGAGAAAATACCCCTTAGAGTTGAGCCTTTAATTCTTATCTCACCTTCTTCTCTCTGTCTCCCTTAATTAGGATGACTATAAAACTTAGAGTGATGGAAAAAATACATATTCTATGAAAGGGGAGTCACCCATCCTTATATAGAGAAGAGAAGAGGGCCAGATAAATTCTATCAGAAGAATTTCTAATCTATCAAGGTTTCCTTTTTATCTTAGAAGAGTAATTATATTAAAATTCTAATTACTGAACTTAATCTCAAATATTGGCTTTACCTAATTATGGAATCCAAATAAAATAAAACATGTAAAAATATTTAGGCTATTAGGCCACACTAGAAAATAAATCCAACAGATTACTCATCCAACATTATGAGATTATGATTTGTATGTTGTCTGTACTTTTAACAATGTAATAATGTTTTGGAACTCCCTGACTTTGTACAACCCTCTAAATTCATTCATCCTAACAATGTATCTACAATAATATATATATATATATAGCACTTGTACCTAGAAGATGATTTGATTCACAAAGTATTCTCAAACATTGTTATAGATTAGATTCCAATTTGTATATTGTCTAGGTACTTTTAACAACTTTTATGTTTTGGATCTTCATAGCAGCACAGCACAGCTTCATAGATCTGTATGAATTAAATCTCAACATTATTAGCCTTGATGAATGAATCTGTCTTGACTTTCATAGCCAGGCCAACAATTTCCTCACATTTTTTTTCTTGCTAACCCAAAATGCCTTTTTTTCAACAACAACAAAAAAAAGTTTTATCATACAATGAAAAAATCTGCAGATAACAAGTAGAAGTGCTCATTATCTGCACTTTGTGATTTGTGGGTAAGAACTTCAGTATAATTTATTCTTCAGCTCAGTGAGATCCATTAAATTACTGTACTTCGCTCAAAGGTCTGTGAGTGGCCTGTGAGTGCATTGTCGAATATCATAAAAAATTTAAGTAAACTGTCTGGCAGGAAACATTCACTTTTTTTTTCTTCTCTTCCAAAATGGATCCAATTGTTTCCTCTATTTTTTTAATATAATGTTCAGGTTCATCAAAAGCATAAAACAATATCAAGAATCTTATAGAAGATTTCATTGGTGTGACACATCTCTACCCAGAAAAAACAAAGTAGCCGAAATCAGAAAAGCAATCTTCTGATACCTGCTATTGAAAATGGTATCAGAGTTTAATGACTATAATGAAAAGAAGAAAAAAATTATTCATCAAATTAATTTAGAAAAAGAAGACAAGCACCTTGGCAAAGAATTCTATGTCATTTGTTTGACATTCGTGTTTGTTGGCCGTTGTGCTTGCCGGGTGTCACTTTAGGGCCACGGTTTGTTTTGGCGGACTAGTTAGGGTTGTTTTGGAAAGTTGGTAAAAGGCTAGCTTTTAGCTTTTTATCAAGCTTTTTGATTTTTTTGAAAGTGATTTGGGAAGTTGGTAAAAAATTAGCTTTTTGCTTTTTAGTTTATTATTTATTTATGGTGTCAAATCAAATTAAAATGACCAAAATACCCTTACCCAACATAAGAGATTTATTTTTTTATTTTTTTTTCATAGGCCATAATTTGTAATTTTAGGGCTGCGCTTTTGGCACTTCCCAAAGGGATTTTCTTGCGTTTTTGGCAGCCACGTTTTTGGATTGTCCAAAAACGTGACTTTTTACTATATTCCCAAAATAGCACTTAGAGTGTTTAATTAGTGCCACACAATTCTATTGGCTATTCCGCAAGGCCGGCATGTGACACACTACCAGGTGGTATCTTCCGCCAATTATAAATGTCTATCTCTTCATGTTGTCTTCTACGCATCCACATAAATGTAATGAACTGAAAATCCAATCATATTCAAAGCAATAATGCCACAATGACCATATAATTATACATCACATTTAGCTTTTTTGAATCTGTGAACAAGATTACCGATCCAACATTCTGAGATTATGATTTATATGCTGTCTGTACTTTTAAAAATGTAATGTTTTATATCTCCATGACTGTACAACTTTGCAAATTCATTCATCCTATTTAAGTATCTACAATAATATATTGCACTTGTACTTGGAAGATTTGAGTCACTAATTATTCTCAACATTATTATAGATTAGATTCCAATTTGTATATTGTCTAGGTACTTCAAATAACTTTATGTTTTGGATCTCCACAGTAGCACAGCTTCATAGATCAGTATTCATAGCTTGGCCAACAATTCCTGACATTTTATTTGTTGCAAGCCTGGAATGGTTTTATTTATAAAAAAATATATTACTTTCTTCTTCAGCTCAGTGAGATCCATTAAATTAGTGTACATAAACAATGTTGTTCTCTACAACTACTCAAAGGTCTGTGAGTTCGTTGTCAAAAAACATAAAAAAAAAATGTAAGTAACTTGGTCTGACAGGAACTGTTCTCTTTTTTTTTCTTTTTTCTTTTTTTCTTTTTTTCTGTTCTTCCACAGTTGACCCAGTTGTTTCCTTCTTCTTCTTCTTCGTTTTTTTAATCTAATAATGTTTATAGGTCCATCAAAAGGCATAAAATAATATCTACAATCTTATACTAGGTTTCATTGGTGTGAACCCCATCTCTACCCAGAAAAAAGCAAAGGTAGTCGAAACCATAAGAGCAAATCTTCTAATTCCTCCTATTAGAAATGGTACCAGAGTTTAATGACGTGAAAAAGAAAACAAGCACCTTGGCAAAGATTTATCTGTCTTATTTTTGTGATCTTTTCAAAAGATTAATGCTCCCGGAAATCAGAACATACACAAAACAACAAAAACCATGAACTTTCACCGACATACCTATAGAGTCTGACACAGTTGGAGGAATCTAGCCTATAGTAATTGAAATGAAGTCAGGTGAATAAAAATTGAAACTCAGACAACACGGGTAGATAAACTCTCGGGTGCTTTACATCCTGTAGATAGGTGATGCCAAGCCAGCAAAAGTGACACTGCTTGATTACCTCATTCAAAGCTTGGATGGCAAGTTCAGGATCAACATGACCAAGAAATGTCTGAGTGTTGACAGTCCAATTAATCTCAAAACATTGACAACATCACAAGCAGTTCAGATCAGGAGTGCTATATCCTAATAATGGTAACAATAGCCACTCATATCAATATGAGGCTGAAGATCTTTCAGGACCAAAGAGTTTGTGTAGCCATCCTAAGATTAACAATTCAATACTAGTAAAAAACCCATAAAAATAATTAAGAACCAAATGCCTCAATTTAGTGTTTATTAATACAGTGACAAGTTCACAAGTACAATGCCAAAAAACTTTCGAGAAAAATAAATTTCTTTCATTTTTTATATATATGGGGTGCTGGACCCTGCAAATTTGTACAAGATTCTCATTTTGTACTGTACAAGATGAGCAAACAAAAAAAACATACATGATTGAAATAGAAGAAAGAATGTCAAAGAATTCCTATATTGTCTTCTCTATCCATGCAAAAGAATAGATTAATCAAAGAATTTACCCTATCTCATGCATCATGACCGTTTGGTAACTCCAGTTGCCGAGCTTCCTTTACACAGTGGAGAAACTTGTGGCGGATAATTCCTAATTCGAGGCAATTCCCCGCTAAAACTTGTCTTTCTGATGTTTATCTCTCCACTAAAACTGTGTGGTATACATTCCCGAGTGGAGTTTGATCTGAAATGGCCAGCAGTTCTTGGAGACAAATTCACTTTCTCTAAAGCACGGAATTGGAGTTTGGAGGGATAATCCCTCACACAACCTATTCGAGGCCCTGCTCCCGTGGTCCATTTGCAAGACAATTGCTTCCCCAGTTGATATGAATTCATTCCTTTATGCGAATCAATCCTTTTCAGAATTGATTCTTGGGGTATCTTCTCTTCCTTGTTTTCTTCATCTTCTTCATCATCAGACAAGTCCTGTTTGAAAACCATATGATCTTGATCAGAAGCAGATGATTCCTCTGCTGTTTCATAACCTTCCAATGGGGATTCTATTGCTAATGTATTGGTACTTGACTGAGCAGCTTGATTCTCAAACTTTAATTTCCCGAACAAATCATCCCTATCTGGTATTGAAAGATTAGGTAGTTTCTTGAAAAGATTGTTGTGAGATGACCTTCGTTGAGGAGGTTCTGATGCAGCAGCAGCAGCAGCAATCTCTGCTATTGAATTGGTTTTCTGTGAAGTGTTGTCCTCGTTATCCATCAGTTCTGTCTCGAAGCCATCCTTTTCATTCAGGTCTTCTTCAGATGAGACGTTTCTCAGTACAACACTGCTCTGTTTGCTAAGGGATTCTTCTTCATCCACAGGGTCCGTCTGATATAAATAAATTATGTTCAATCAGTATCTGATCTTTTACTTTCTCTTGGAAGGAGATCTGAAATCAATAGAAATGAAGCTTCAGATTTACCTTAACATCAGTGAGATCCACATTGTTCCTCCTGAGGAATGAGAGGAAATCCTGAAAGTTTTCTGGTGTTGGCCGATAGTGGCCACTGTGAGGCCAGACTGCCTGTTGAAAATTGACCAAAAAGAACATTGTTAACTCAACATCAAAGAATCATCACTCAACTTAGTCAATATGGAATACTGAGATATATGAGAATTTCCATCTGATTTCAATCTTGTAATTATACCTTTAGAATGCCCTTTTCGACAACTATTCTCCCAGCTGCGGATGTGGCTCCCCCAGCCAAGAAGCTAGAATGCTGAAATGTGCCTTTTCTCTTTTGGCCAACATAAAGGGTCATAGATGTGCTGAGGACAAAAATCCACTTTTCAGCATTGGCTCCTCCGGTGGTATCAATAAGCTCCCCTGATTGCTTGTAGAAGAGCTTTCCATTCTCAATTACAACTTCGTAAGCGTTCCTTTCCGTCTGTGAGAAGGGGAAAAAAATATCAGCAACAAGGTTCTCAAGGACCTAGAGAAAATTTGTATTGCAAGAGAAAAAAATAATGAAATTCAAGAGATCGAAGTGGCTCACCGGACCAAGATACTTGATGCATTGTTGCTGAAGTTTTGATCGAGGACATTTGTCAACAAGATTAACTTCCTTGCCTTCTCCAATGTCCAGCCTGCACTTACAGATAAGCATGTTTACTACCACAGTCGAAACTCAACCTCTAAATACACCTCTTTTGATGAAATGCGCAATTTCCTTTTAATATAGTTGTTAAAAGCTTACCAGTAGAAGAAGGGTTCTTTGCTTTGGGAATGAAGCCATTTGACATAGTAGAAGTGAAGATTGTGTCCATAACGATGTCGTGGGTCAATCTGTCGAACAAAAATGAATAAAGTGTCTGATTTAATAACAGCCAAACAAAGGATGGACGAGAATAAAAAATGAGTTCATAAGTAATTTACTTACTGCCTCGAGCCAATGTTGTAAAGCAAGTTTTTGGGCTCTACTATTCTTTGATAGACCTTTTCCAACCTGAAAAATATCAGGCAAGAGCCACAAATGGTTAAATATGGTCATAAATTTTAAAAGAGAAATTAACATAAGCATTCAATCTGGATCAAATTTACCTTGGCAGCTCTGGTTCTTGCTCTTGACCAACGGGAAATGGCAGTCTCATGTTTCTCAATGTCAAAGAATGATATAGAACTTCGCTTCAATTCTGCAAAATCTAGTAGTTTCCACCTGAAATTATTTTAATTTTCATTAAAAAGGAGGTAAAAGCTGATTGACTTTATGCAAAGTAGAGAGAAAGAAGAGAGAGAGAGAGAGAGAGAGAGAGAGAGAGAGAGAGAATGTGCAAATGGTAATGAAAACACACCAGCTCTGCTCAATGAGAACTGCACAATCAGCTAGCTTTCTTCTTGTTCGGAAGCTTTTGTATACTTTCTGCAACTTTATTGCCGCTTCGTGGTTTGGGTTGCTTAGATCCAAAGTAGGCAACTGTGTGATCTTATCGATCATGCTCTGTAACCGTGGGGATTGAAAATCCATCTCTGAGCACTCCGTACAGCTAGATGTGATGAACATATCTTTTTTTTCAATTGAAGGAGCTTCAACCGAGACAGTTGTTTCAGTTTTTGTTGTTTTGAAGCTAACAGATTCTTCTATCATCGTCTGCCCTGAATATTTTGATTGCAACGCGGTGGGTTCCGAGACTTTGCCCTTAAAGCTGAAGGACTGCACTGGAGTTTTCACATTATCATCCTCCAGACTGATGGAATTTACAACAACAGATTCAAAGCCACTCACTAAGTCGTTATACACAGCGAAGGGGTACGGAAAGGAAATCCCCATGCGACTTCAACAGGGAATTTGATTGGCTTATGAGATCTGGATTCCTGTTGAGACAAACCAATTACTTGTCAGAGAAATGTCAGAAAATGAAATGTAAAAACACTTTAAAAAAAATTTCCTTCTATTTGCTTACGAACTGCAGAGACTTCCAACCCAACCCATGGAAATTAGATCAGATTTTGCCACTAAAGCAATGAAAATATGATGATGAATCCACAATACCCATTTGGTCTATATGGTACATGTATGTATGAAACAAGACAAGCCAGACTGTGTGAAGATGAGATGCAAAATTGTTCAAATAATAAGCAAACAAAACCGTCAAAGGAAGCAAGATCTGCGATATCCATTCTTAAAAATAAAATATAAATAAATAAATAAATCGCATTTCCATAATCAATCAATCACGGAAATCCGAGGACACTCATATGTTCTAAGTACCAATATGAACAGGTGAAAGCTTGAATCAAATAACCCAAACAACCCCAATGTGGAAAAAAGCATAAATTTACGATACCCATTAAAAAATAAAAATAAAAAACAATATCTAAAGAAAGGTTTCAAAACCCAAGTTGGAAAACAAGATTCACAGAAGATCCATTTCATCAAATGGCATTTGCTATATGAAAGACATATCTAAATCTTTCAAGCCCACAAGAGGTTTGATCAATTGTTGCAGAGAAAACCATCAAGAAAATATCAAAGATTTGCAAAATCCATTACCAGCATCATCATCAATCAGGATTCATGAAACCCAGAAAACTCATTCAACAGAATAGCCAATTAAAAAATAAAAAAAAAAAACTAATTTATACTATTTAGCCAATGAAAAAGAAAAAAAAAATACCATCTTTTGTAAAAACCAGAAAACACAAACAGGAAAGACCCACGTAATTTGCAGCCAAGAGTCTTTACCTTAATGTGAAGAGTCCGTGTGAGCCAAGAAATGAGAGAGAGAGAGAGAGAGAGAGAGAGAGAGAGAGAAATTGGTGGGCAATAGTGGATTGAGAGTCCGAATTGAAAGGGAGGAGATAGGATTGATTGGGCACTGAAGAGTGGTTTCCCTCTGCTTTCTTGTGCTTTTAAATGCTTTTCAAATAATGAAAAGCTCTTGGGAAGGAAATAAACGTTACTCTGCTTCCCTCGTCCACTGCTTGCTTTGATTTATATATACATGATGGAGCAAGCAGATGGACTCAGTTTTTAGAGCGAGAGAGAGAGAGAGAGAGAGTGTGTGTGTGTGTGTGTGTGTGGTGTGTGTGTGAATTGACTTCCGAACGAGAGAAGCCTTCTCCACACGTGCTTGCTTATTTTTTTGTTTGGTTTTTAATAAAAAATAAAATACATGAGTTTTAATTTAAGGGTAATTTTTTTTTAAAAAAAATACTATAAAATATAGGAAAATTTACAAATTAGTTGTACTTTCAAAAAGTAATTACATACACATGAAATAGTTTTTATGTTCTTAATAATAAAATTTGTAAAATCTATTATTAATTTGAATTCTTTTAAAAATATACACTGATTTGTTATTTTCTCTAATATGTGTTAACAATTCTTTTGTTTAATTAAATTAAATTAAATTAAATATTTATTAAGAGATGCTAAATAAAGATTATAAAAAAAATTAATTTCTCAATTTCTTCCCAAGTAACACTCCTTGGGCCTACCATGGATTAAATCTCAATGATCCGTTGTACTAATTCAAAAAAAATTAAAAAAATAATTTACATAAAAACACTTACTAAGGTGTGATCGCCATTGCTTATGTCACCACATAGCTGTATGGCCCGGTTTGATAAAAAATAAAAATTAAAAATTATCACTACTGTTGTATGTGTATCTATCTCCAATTGTAATGTAAGTAGTGACGTAGCTTAACTTGGAATTTTTTTTTTAGGTACATCGGAAACAAAAGCTTAACTTGGAATTAATTTTTATTTTTTTAACAAATGGATATGTAACACATTTATATGAAATTTCACCACATCTATATCGAGGCTAAAAATAAGACCTCCAACACATTCTTATGTTTAATCCCAACCAAAAACTGTAGAAACTCAAACTTAAATTTTAAATTTAGATTTAGAAAGTCTTAAGAGTTATTTGAGATGCTTTAAATAAGTACACTTTTTAACTTTTTGAATAAAAAAGTAGAGGGAAAAAAAATAGTTGTCTGAGATAACTTTTTGATTTTTTATGAAAAAATATGTATTAAAATATTGTATAAAACAGCAAAATTACCATTTTATCCCTACTATATCTAAATGCCTACTAACTTGGATTATCCAAGAAGCCAGACGATGGGCAGCAAATATGTATAGGAGGAGATTGCCTACAGTCTGAAATCGGACTGGACGGTACTATTCGGCCCATGGGGAACCACCACGGGTCCCGTTTTGATAATCGGAATTGTTAATGTGTAGAACTCGTCGAATATTATATGTCTGTAAAAAATTATGTTAATCGGATATCGATAGCTATCTGATCAGATTAGTTTTTTGTCAACCGTTAATTTCTTTACTGTCCAATTTTTTTTACAAAACTGATTTGATCATATAATTATCGATATCTGATTAACGTAATTTTTTACGAGTATATAGTATTCGACGAGTTATACACATTGAGCGGTTCAGATTATCAAAATGAGACCTATAATGGGCCCCACGACCCGAACAACATTGTCCTGTGTATAATGAGAAGTGCATCCGGCTGTCTAATGTGTACCAGCACTGCAGACAGCACATCACTTCAATACACTTTTTGACTTATACTTTTTTTTTATAAATTTATTTTTTTATATAATTTTTTTTTTGTGAATAGTGATAACAGTTTAACTTTTTTAATAACTTAATTTTTTATCTTTTTTCATGGATGCCAACCCAACCCTTACTATAAAATTAACCCCGTTGGTAGAATTAAGCTTTTTTGATAAATACTAAGGCCTAATTTGACATATATTAAAAAAGTCAACAAGTTACTATCCTATTTTAATCACATCATCTTATTTAAGTCACATCACCTTTCTATCACATCACTTTAAACTCAACTCATATCTCATAAAAAGTCAAAAAATATACTTATTTACAATATCTCAAACAATCCCTAAACAATCGCACACACTAATGAGAACTCTTTTACTTTTCTTTTTTCTTTTTCATTTTTTTTATATATTTGAACTAGGATCTCTTCTACTGATAACAACGTAATCACATATAAAAACCTTTTAGGTAACTACGACTTTCTAAGGGTTCTGGTGGGGTTTTGCTGATGTATTTGCCAACGTGGACTCTGTTTGATGACCATATCAATTGATTGTGCCCCTTTAAATGAGTGAAAAAAAAAATTCAAAAAAAAGGTAAGAATTTAGAATGATCTAAATAAGTGTACTTTTTATCTTTTTGACGAAAAAATGTGTAGAAAAATAGAGAGATGATGTGATGAAAAAAAAATAAAAAGATGGATTATTTAAGGAATGTCAAACCACCTCTTAAGTATTCTCACTAATTTGTAAATATTTGTTATCCTTAAATGTTATTACCCCTATTAATATTTACTTTTTATATTATTAAACTAAATATTATTTTACATTTCAAAATTTAATAATTATATGTCACAATTAGTAAGAAAAAATTATTGATTTATATAATATTTTTCATGTTAATGTTGCAACCAACAACACCAATCTATTGATTGAAACTTGCCTACAGGTGACCCACACTAGTTGAATCTCACAAAACAACACAAAATGCTAAATATATAAAAATTTGATGGTGCCTTGTTAAGATTTAGGTTATGTTTATGAAATATTTTAGATAGAAAATTAAAAATTATTATAAATTGTTAAATTATTATTTTTATTTTTTTACACTTCTTTTTATAAAAAAATTAATTTTGAAACGAACCCTCATTTTTAAATGTGAATCTCATCATACATAATTAAATTTAGATCATCTATTAATGTCCAAAATAAAATTTTAAATATTTTTGATAATTTCTTAACTTTCGTACATAAACAATGGTGTCGCTTGACCCTTTGGTTTGATAACAACCAACTTATTGACCACTGGGTTTGCTTTTTACCCAATAATTGGAGTCAGATTTATTTATATATATTTTAAAAGTCTACCCTTCCAGCCAGTCCAAAAGACAACCCAACTCAAGATAGGTTGGGTTAGGTCAGGTCGGGGGGTAAATTTCTTTCAAATTCTAACCCTTCCAAGTTTCCAACCTTTTCAAATACTATAACTAGGCTGAGCAAGAAATCCGTAAAATTCGTAATTCGATCCAATTTAGTAAGTTTGGATTGGTTTTTTAAATCCGTGGTTCGGTTTCGGATTGAAAAATTAAAAATCCGTAATTCACAAATTGGTTCTGGATTGAACCCCACGGTTCCGGATTGGAATCGATCCGGACCGTATACAAATAGTCTATATTTTATTTTTATTATACACCCTCCTGTATAATATTTTGTTTTATTTCATATAAAACTTAAATCCAAACTTAAACTCGCATAGTATCTTCTTTTATTACTTTTGTTTGCTAGTTTTTAGTGTTAATTTGTAATGATCTAAATATTTATGGTGGAACTAGTTTTCTTATGGTTGTTTAAATTCTAAAACAGTTTGTCGCTATTATGAAAAGACATATTATTATTGTGAAACTAATATGGTGCCATATTTATATTTTTATGAAATTAAGTGTGATATATATTTTTTTGTTATTTAATTATGTAAATCCGTGGTCCTAAACAGATTTAATCCGTGTTTAAATGGATTGGTTCGACGATTTAAACGGATTGAATTGGTTCTAATTTTTCAGAAACCGTATATAACGAATTGGTCCTAATTTTACTCCGATCCGATCCAATCCGGACCATACTCACCCCTAACTATAACCCCCAGAGACCAGGTATGGGTTTTGGTTAACAAACCCAGTTGAACCCACCAGATGGTATACAGATTCGATCTAATTAATTATGAATTTAAACCTTCTTCTTCTTCTTCTTTTATTTACTAAAGGTGAAAAAATAAAAATAGTACTAATTAAACCTTTATTAGCGCGGAACTGTTTGGAGTACCAATCTAAAATATGTGAAATCATTCATTACCACAACCCCATTCACCACTTTAGATTAGCATCTTAATATTAATGTCTCATAATAAGTGAATAATGGTAATTGTGAATTGGAGAAATTATTATTCATTAAGTCACACCACCATTGTCTAATGAGTTGTTACACTAGTATGTTTTGAACCTAATTTCTGTTTAAATAAAAATAAATATTGAACATAACAATGACAACACATAAAGTTAGGCTTCATTTAGCATAAAAAGTTTTGGCTAAAATAGTCAAAAAATATAAATAAGCTAAAAAGTCAATAAGATAAAACGTCACATACAAACCATAATAATTTCATTTTCTCTCTCACAAAAGTCAAAAAAGTCAAAAAAATCTATCTCAAACGAGATTTTTTAGACCCAAACTAAAATTATAAAAAAACCAACTTACATCCCAAACAAAGACTTAACGAAAAATGCAAGTAAAGTACGAAACTGTATTTACCCCCCGCCCCCCAAAAAAAACAAAAAAACAAAACCCTAGTAGCTGAAACAACAAAAACAGAAAAACAATGTGTCGGGAAGTATATGTGCAAAAGAGTGTTGGGAAGTGGGCTGGCTCTTTGGCTTTTTGGCTTTTTGGCTATATGAGCCTGGGCTCAAAAGCTTGGTTTGGGAAGGGCTCTTGGCTTTTTGGCTTTTTTGGCTTTTTTTGTGAGAGAAGAGTGTAATGATTATGGGGTTGGATGTGATGTTTTGTCTGTTGTGGCTCATGAGCCTATTTTGTCTTTTGTGGCTCATGAGCCCAATGAGCCCTTGCCAAACGGATATATATATATACAATGTGAGCTTGAGAGCATTCTGTCATGCAATGTATGAAGAACTGATGCAATATTTACATTCCTAGACAAATATCTCACAGAGATCATGTAGTATATATTTGGTTTTTTGATTTTATTCCATCGCCAACACTGTTACTTTTTTTTTTTTTTTGAATTAGAGTTGATAACAATAATTGGCGGCTAACAATAAATCCAACAACTTTGAAGTATTAAGAATATTTCTTACTACTACTTCGAGAACCACCATTTTACATAACTTAAATAAGTTCTCTTCCAAGACATTTTGGTCAATACATTTTTTTAATAAATTTATTGGTCAATCAAATTGGTCACGTAAGACTGAGCAATTAATTCGATGTAAGAAAATATAGGGAGACAGTGTATAAAAGTTCAATGTAAAAATTCAATCCTTTCAAAATTTCCCAATTTGCATCCAAAGTGAAGGTAAAAATTACTTTTTCATTGAATCGTTAATGAAAAAAATCTTATGTTAGACTTTATTATCAATAAATAAAGTCTAAACTTAATTGATATACGTAATTCATAGATCTAATTTTTTAAATTCCTAAGTTATTTTTTCTAAAACGCAATGGAACATTTTTTTATTACCAGTAATAATTTATATTGTATGGGTTTTTATTTATTTATTTACTTAAAAAGAACAAAAAATAGTATGCGTTTATGCTGTAGTCAAACATTGTTGGGAAAGGAGGACCGTGGACCAGGAGGATGGGACCCCTGTTAAAGGCGGCGAGCCTGGTACCCCCAACTAGATTAGGTGTGCATCGGCGAGACGGTTCGGCCCAGGCTGGCAGTCTGGCCTTTGCTATCCTATCCAAGACACCGGCATCACAATCACCGTCCATTTTGCTCACCGAAACTCGATGGACGGTGGTGAGAGGATAATATCGGAACCCAGGCATCTTGTGCCCCATACCCATTGACTGATAAGTATTTAATGAATGAAACAGCTCTCAAGTAAAAATATAGAAAAATATCATACATTCCAAATTATTTATTAAATTTTTTATCAAATCTCTTATATGTGTGTTGATTCCACACTCAGATGAGATATTTGATAAAAAAAATTTAGAATTTGTTTAGAAAGTGGATTGACTTTTTTTTATTTTTTGACTATTTTAATCTGGGACTAAAAAGTCTAGTTTGGGAAAGATTTTTTTGACTTTTTTGACTTTTTATGAGAGAAATAACGTAATAATTATGAATTATATATGATATTTTGTTTTAGGGAAATGCACCAATAAATCCCAAATCTTTATCTTATGACCCATTTGATCCTATATTTTATCTTATGATCCAATTAGTCACAAGCTAATGTTAATGACAAACTAACCAGTGTTACACTATGTTTTGCGCTTTTTAGTAAGGGTAAATGAGGAAAACCCCAACGTGGTATTGACTGAAATGCCCAAAACTCTGTAGATGTTTGTTTTCCCTCCAAACACATCGTTACGCCGATGTTAATGGCCTTTTTTTGGGTTGGTGTTCATCACCATCAACAACATCAACTACATTACCAACATCACTAAAAAAACATCATCAATATCATAAAAACATCATCAAACATCGTCAACTACATCACCAACATCACTAAAAAACATCATCAAAAATCAGCAACATCATAAAAATATTATCAAATATCAACAACATCAAACATCAACAAAACATCATAAAAAAACATCAACAACATCAAACTTTAAAAAAACATCATCAAACATCGAACATCACCAACATTAATCATCAATATGTGAACATCAAACATTCCGGTCCAACAACATCAACAAAAAATTTGAATTTTAGGGCCTAATAGTATAACACAGTGATGTTCTTCAGACTCCCTTTTTTCAGATCGCATCTCCACTATCAACAAAACCCCACTTTGATCATCTTCTCTGTCATTGATCGATTTCTCTGTTTCTTTCAATCTTTCAATCATGCAGATTTATCATAGATAAAGAAAAAAAAATTATATATACATATACATATACATTTACATAGAGAGAGAACTTAGAAAAAAGGGATTTTGATTTCAAAAAGAGGCCAAGGCATCGTCACGATCGAAGGCACGCAGAGAGAAATCTTCACAAGGTTTGATCGTATTGGATCTGAAACCTTTCCAATCCCCATTCCCAGATCTCCCAAGTTGCATAACCCAAAACCTCCCAGAGCTTCCATCAATGGCGAGCCTACCACCTCCCCTCAAACCCAATCGCCGAAGCCGCAAGAAAAACCCCCAAACTTCCAAACTCAATCTTCATCGAAACCGAAACGAACCCAAAAAACCCAGTCCCAGAACGGCACAATTGAAGCAAATGGAACCATAGAATCAACAAACGATGTTGAAGACGAAGACTATGATAATGGGATTGATTTCCGTAGGAAGATCCGCCATTGATATGCTACTTCGGAGCAGCAAACATCCCAAAAAGGGGTACAACACAACTCTGCAACACCTTCGAATCAATGAATCTATCTAGTTGCAGAGAGAGAGAGAGAGAGAGAGAAATCACACCCTCAAAAGGGCATTGATGTAAAAATAAATGGAATCAAATCACACCCTCAATAATCTAGCAATACATTAGGACTAAATGGTATACAAAAAAAACTTAAAGGACTACATGGTTTAACTTTTTCCAGGATAGAATTTATAGGTAATTTTTCCTTTGTTTTATTGAGTTAAAAAATCTATTTTGTTTCAAAAAAAGCCCCAACCTCAACTTTTCAAACAGAAGCTTAGTAGATAATTTGGTATCATTAACCTAACTCAAAATATAAAGGACTGCTGTGTGTAATAGACCGCGAGAACTGGTGTGTATTTTGTGGGATTTACTTTGAATTTTATTTTAATAATTCAAATCGTTTATTTTTTATAAAATATTTAGTATAATATATTTGTAAAAAATTAAATTGTTCTAACATCGATAATTTTTTTATCAAATCACATATGTCTATAAAAAAAAAAATGAGTATGTATTCATCAAATTGAATATAAATGTAATTTGATGAAGTGATTATTAATATCTGATTAATTTAATTTTTTATAAATATATTAATTTTTATTTTCCTTAAAAATAAATAATTTAAATTATTAAAATAAAATTTAAAATGAGTCTCGCAAATGACATAATGGTCACACATAGCACAGAAAAGTGACACCAAATCAATAAGGCTGCTCAGGACAATCCTATCCAAAATAGTAATGACATGCAGGGATGAGTAGTGGATATATTGATTTGTCATTGAGCCGAATTAATCCGTTGTATTTTGGACGGTTGTGTGATGATGAGCGGATGGTTGCGGATTAATTTTTTCTAATCTGTCTAGTTTTGGACCGATAGTGGATTTGAAGTTCCTTTGACCGTAACTGAATCGTCAAACCGCGAGCACCCTTAGTAATTTGTAAGACTTTTTGTTTTTAATTTGTTTAGATATTCTATTTGTGTTTTTAATTGAAAAGAAAGTTTAAATATTCTGTTGAATATATCTTTTTTTGAATTGAAAAAAATTAATGTATTTTTTATCTATAATTTTTTGGTTTTTAAATTTAACTCTAAAAATAATAAATAATAAAAATAATATATACTGGTTGGTTTTTGTTTTTAAAAATAGATATAAATGTAACAATATAGAGGCATATGATTTCTACTATTGCTCTGTTCATGGTTTTGGTGGTTTAAATTGTTTTTATATTTCAAGAATCACAGATTAAAATACTTATGTGGATGAAACATGCAGTGATTGTAATGTTCTAAAGTTTCAAACTCTCTTTCTTTGGATGAAGCATGCAATGATTGTAATACTTTTTTAAGTTGTTACTATAATACCTTCTTTTTTTTTAGGAAGTGTACAAGATGAATTATATTGAAAATTTATAAAAATTTAAACTGTTAAACCGATTCGCATCAATCTGCCAATCCGCTCAATCCACATCCGCTGAATTGGTGGATGGATGTGAATTGATTTTCTTCAATCTGTCAATCTGGCGGACAGAGATTGACAGATTGGAGGTTATATGGCTACAACCGACCCGCGTCTACCCCTAATGACATGTATATAATAAAAAAAAAAATTACAATTTATATATATATATATTTGCCCTAATTTAATATGAATTTTTTAATTTCAAATTAAAATAAAATATTCATGAAAATCAATTTATTTATAAGAATAATATTACCAGATAATATCTGTTATTTTTTTGGGTATGATGTTTTTAAAGTTTTTTTTTTTTTTAGATATGAAGTTTGTAAGTTTTAACCGCCCATTTTTTGACATTGAAGGGCTTTTCAATTCAATCTTTTAAGTAGGAGCGTTGTCTTATAAAGGTGGTTAAAAGTTAATTTTTTAAATTTTAAAAAATAAAATATAAAGTGTGTTTAGTTTGAGTTTTTTGGATTAAATTTTTTAAATTTGAGTTTTTTGATTTTTGTATTTTTTTGTTTTTAGTGAATATTTTTAAAATTTTAAACATTTTTTTTTACTTTTTTAGATGCACCTTACTTAGATGTATCTAAAAAAAAATTGTTAAAAAATATTTTTAAAAACTAATAAATACATAAAAATACAAAAAAAAATGTACTGAATTCTCTTTTTCTTTTTTTTTGAATTTTTGATATTTAGTGAATTTTTAAAAGGTTTTTTTCACAAATTTTTTACTGTTTACGTATATTTATGTTAGGTATGTCTAAAAAGAAAAAAAAAATTTGCTTAAAAATTTTAAAAAATTAGTAAAAACAAAAAAAAAATAGAAAACAAAAAAGTAGAATTTTTTTGAAAAGTGTTTTTGGGAAAATCGAAAAATAGGTTAAAAGTCAAAATTTCTTTTAGTCAAGTTTCCAAATTGTTCTCAGTTTTTCTTTTTTAAATTGAATAAATTTGTCCAAATATTAATCAACTGTTTGGTTTTAATTTTTAGAAAATTCTACTTTTTTATTTTTCGTATTTTAATGTTTTCAATGGATTTTTTTAAGTATTTTTTTTTTATTTTTAAACACACCTAATATAAATAGACTTAAAAAATATAATATTTGTGATTTTTAAAAAAAAAAATCACTAAATACCAAAAAATACAAAAAAACAAAACCAAAAACAAAAATTCAGTACATTTTTCATATTTTTATGTATTTATTAATTTTTTAAAATTTTTTTCACAAATATTTTACTATTTAGATACATCTAACTAAAGTATATCTATAAAAATGAAAAAAATGCTTAAAATTAAAAAAATATTCACTAAAAATATAAAAATATAAAAAATTAAAAATTAAAACCAAACACATTGAATGATTCCTTGAACTTTACTTCAATATATCATCCTCCAAGTTGTTTTTTTACTTAAATCTTCAAACTTTCAAAGTGACAACTTTGTCAACTGGGATTCTTTAATAAATTTTAGGATAAATTACAAATACACTCTCTGAGGTTTATTTAAAATTCAAATTGCCCTCTGTGATTTGAAAAATTACAAATACATCTCTGTCAGAATTTTTTATTTAACGGAATTAATTGAAAAAGTGAAATTTCTAATTGTTCACCTTTATAATAATAAAATTATCTGAATTATTAATTGAAATAAAATTTTAGCATTATTAAAAACTTTTAATTAAATTGATGATTTATTAATAAAATGATCTATTTATTATGAAATTAGAAACCTTTGGGGGCATAATGTAATTTCTAAAACCACATGAGGTAATTTGTAATTTAAATAAATCTCAGGGGATGTGTTTGTAATTTGCCCTAAATTTTAAATTGAAGTGGAATTGCACTTGAATTTTATCTTATTTTTAGGGGTTCTCTCAGTCTAAATTGCCCCTCTCAATACAACATTTTTTAAGAAATTTATATTTATATTTTAAGCCCGCAAGCAATATTTTTTTCATTGTATTTATTAAATTGGTCAGACTTAGTTTTGAACATTATTTGAGATATGGCCTGATTATTAATATATACAATATAAATTATATTTATTTGATTTATTATTTATGCTGAAATATAAGAAATGCATTTATAATGACACAATATAAAGATTTGTTAGAATAAAAAGATAAGACACTCTTTTTTCTTTTCTTTGAGAAAAAATATAAAGACACTTGTGTACAGAGTTATTTGGCAATCCACTATATTTCCTTGGAATAAGTTGTTGACTTCTAAGTTCTTAGACTAGTGTTTGACATTTTGTTGTCTCAAGCATATGCAGTCAAGTCTTGATAAAAGCGAATTATTTACAGAAATGATACAAAATAAATAAATAAATAATAATTTATTAGCCAAAGTGAATGGTGTTGGCTACATTAAATTTAGGGCATGTTTGATTGGGTGGATTAGAGTATGGAATTGAGATTATTAATCTTTGGATTCAATTATCCTATGTTTGTTTTAACATTTTGGTTTAGGATTATTAATCCAATGGATAATTAATCTAACAAATTTATAGGATTACTAGTAATGAGATAGGAGTGGGATTATTAATCCAATAGATATTAATCCAATTGGATAGTGAATACCACACTAATTTAATAGGATTATTAATACTTCACTATTAGTCTTGTGAATCAAACATGACCTAAATGCATTAAGGTCAGCTAAGCAGAGTTGGAAACTTCTTGCTTTTTATTTTCTATTGATGATGCAAAGGGAGTTTCAAGAAACTTATCTAGACCATTATAACTGCATCAATTATAAATAAAATATTTAACAGTGACATTATATCATTTATGAGGTCTATATATATATAACTGTGGTATAAATTGACTAAATTGAGTAAGTATTTCTATCTGATCTCATTCAAAGCTATTTATTAATCAGTAGTAATATCATATAATAATGCCACACGTTATCACTATTATATTCAATCATTTTATTAAATTATATATTGAATTGCAAATTCATTGTGATTCCCTATATAGACCTTATTAGATTTGTATGCCCAAAACATGTGGCCTTATCCATGTCCAAAACAGCGTTTGACAATTTGGTAGCTTATTACAGGAGTAGGCAAAATTGTGTTTGATACTAAACCAATCATAATAATACACGATTTAAAAATATAGCTTTGTTGTAATAGTAATTATAATAATCGTAAGAATTTAATACAATATTAGATTAGCATAGTGTTTTCAGATCATAATTCATACCTACTTTGCAAGCTGGCATTATTTTTCAGTTGTCAAAACCATACGTGGATGATGGGTTTGCATTGAATGAACTGTGGGCAATAGGACCACGTTTGGTTCAACCTAAAACTCGGATTTTTTAAAGGTACCCGTGTTTTTTTCCCGTTCTTTTTATCATTTTGAAGTAACATCTTTATTTTTAAGAAATCCCAACCACTTCTTTGCTCTTTAGAAGGGAGAGGATAGTGCTTTTAACTTTCGTCTCCCATTCATTTCTTCTCATGCGATTTCTATCACCATGCTAACCACTACTGCTCTTTTCGTCTCCATTATCGGCTTGCTATCAAGAAAGTTTTCAGATCTAATCTCAGATTTGATTCATGATCAAGATCTCATATAGTTAAACGCGTTTTTGTATGCTAACCACCTTATATCCAGAATATTTTATTTTGTAATTTAGAGGTGAGGATTAAGGTACTAAATCTATCGGTTGCGATGATCAACAGATCACGAAGATGATTGATATTGTTTGTTTAATAGTGATCATTTGAGTTTTATTTTTTATTTTTTATGTTACAATAATATCTCTTTATGCAGAGGCTTATCCTTATGGACTAACACGAAAAATACAACCTGTAAATCCAACGTGAGCGTGTGAAAGGTTTTCATCCTTTTGTTCCGGGAGGAATAGTCTCTCTTCATATTACAACAAGGACATTGGACATATTAGCAGGCCTATTCCATCTCAGTGTCTGTTGGTCCCAACATCTATACAAAGGATTGCGTATAGGTGTTTTCTCCTTTCATGAAGGTTTTCTTCTCATTGCATGGAGGTTTATTGATTTTTCTTATGTGGAAACTCGTATCATTTTTACGTAGATGTTCTTTTTATCCCTTTTAATGTCTATTTTTTATTTCAATATATTTTATTAAACAATTTATTTTCGAATATGTAATATATTAGTGTGTGTGTCAATTTCCGACCACACTGCCAACTAAGTACTCAGCTGGAGAACACCGGCAGAATAGATTAAGCCCGAACGACCTGTAATAGAAAAAAGAGATTCCGGCGGTGGTTCGTCCACCCGGGGGGCACTCCGACGATCAAGTCAGTTATCTCTCAAAGATAGCAATTAGTGCTTAATTCACTATTCAGAACATAAAAAGCATACCTTAGACCCATGAGGGTGTCTCTCTTTTATAGCCAACACAAACCTAGTCCCAATAGAAGCCTAACTTCAATGGACTTAGGATTACTGCTAATCTTGGACTTCCAGTAGGATTGGGATAAACTCTCTAAGAGTCTTATCTTTACCCAAACTGAAGTCATCTCTCATTCTAGAACTCTTGTCCCTTATCCGCTTATCCCGGATTCCGGTATCTTCGCAGATAACCTCGGCCTAGCCGAGATGATCTCAGCATCATGACCAGGACACGTGACACCTCGGCCGGCACTTCGGTGACACCTCGGCCACGTGTTGTCATTCAAAAATTATGTCCCCACAACTACCCCCTAGGTTCTATCACCTCGGCATCCTGAGGTGATGGAACCTATATCATTCCTTCATTTAATCATGACCCCGGTTTAACTTCAACTTGTAAATTTTTCTTAAAATTTCAACAAGTGTTAAACATGACCTCGATTTAATTTCAACTTGTAAATTTAAAATTTCAACAAGTGTTAAACATGTCATCGGTTTAACTTCAACTTGTAAATTTAAATTTCAACAAGTGTTAAACACGTTCTCGGTTTAACTTCAACTTGTAAATTTAAAATTTCAACAAATGTTAAACATGACCTCGGTTTAACTTCAACTTGCAAATTTAAATTTCAACAAGTGTTAAACACATCCTCGGTTTAACTTCAACTTGTAAATTTAAAATTTCAACAAGTGTTAAACATGACCTCAGTTTAACTTCAACTTGTAAATTTTTCTTAAAAATTTCAACAAGTGTTAAACATAACCTCAGTTTAATTTCAACTTGTAAATTTTTCTTTAAAATTTCAACAAGTGTTAAACATAACCTCAGTTTAATTTCAACTTGTAAATTTTTCTTTAAAATTTCAACAAGTGTTAAACCGATCTTGGCTTGAAAATTCCAACTCCCAAGCATTATTTTCCAGCCCTCTGCATGGCTTCCACCTACTCCTTTATGGACCTTATAAAAATTTTTTTTAACTTAGGCTGAGTTTTTCTCTTCTCGGACTTAATCATTTAGACTAAGATCTTGTCTTTTGGAATCTGAGATCTGCTCACTTTAGGCTGAGCTCTTCTCTTCTCGGACCTAATCATCTAGGCCGAGATTGTGTCTTCTGGGATTCTCCATGCCCGACCTCTTGCGAAGGCCGGTGAGAATGTCCCTTGGTCCCGCTATGCTGAGGGATTGTAGGAACCGTTTTCTGCCCCCCTTTCTGGGCACCTTTCTTGGCCGCTGGAATCGGCGTATCTTGTAATGGGAACGGTAGCTGCATGACGTTGTTCTGCATCATGAAATTGACGACCGTTTGCAGGTCCACCAATTTGTCCGCCATTCCCTTCATCTCGTCGTCCCTCCGCAGGCATCTATCTTTTCATACCTGGAGGTCGTCCTCGTTATAATACCCGCTCCGGTCCGATTTCTTCGGTACGCCGCCCTCCTAGCTGACGTCCTTTTCCTCCGTGATTCTTATCACAAGTCTCTTCGTTGCAGTTGTTTTTTTCGACGTTAAGGTCAATATGTTTCCCACTCTCAGTAGGGGTGTCGTCCCCAACATTCTCTTTCTGTCCATCGTTGGCCATCTATTTTCCTTTCTTTCCCACAAATGGCGCCAAATTGTAGGTGTCACTTTCCGACCACACTACCAACTAAGTACTCAGCTAGAGAACACCGGCAGAATAGATTAAGCCCGAACGACTTGCAACAAAAAGAAGAGATTCTGGTGGTGGTTCGTCCACCCGGGGGCACTCCGACGATCAAGTCAGTTATCTCTCAAAGATAGCAATTAGTGCTTAACTCACTATTCAGAGCATAAAAAGCATACCTTAGACTCATGAGGGTGCCTCTCTTTTATAGCCAATACAAACCTAATTCCAATAGAAGCCTAGCTTCAATGGACTTAGGATTACTGTTAATCTTGGACTTCCAGTAGGATTGGGATAAACTCTCTAAGGCCCCGTTTGTTTTGGGGTATGAGAGGGGGATTGAGATTAGGATAGCTGTGGGCCCCATTTAATGTGTTGTTTGTTTACAGAGTTGATGAAGGGACTGCTAAGTCGAAGAGCTTAGGATAGGTCTTGCAGATAGAATTCGGATGGGCCTCCAAGACTTGGTATTAGAAAAATAGTCCGACAGACTAGAAATTTTTTATTTTTATTTATTTTTTATTTTATTTTTTATATGTCGGGCATTTTTTTTTTGAACATTAATGTTTAATTTTTTGTATTTTTTGTTAAGTAAAAATCATTATTTTTTTTTTTTTTTTGAAAATTTTTATTTTATTTTTATTTTTAAAATTTTTTTTACATGTTGGCCATTTTTTTTTAAAACATTAATGTTTAATGTTTTTGTATTTTTTTTATTAGTTTTATTATTTTATATTTATTTTATATAAAAATAATTTAACAATCCCTACACTAACAACTATTATAAAAACAAACACGATTTTACTTAATCCCCTCACTATCAATCCCCCACTAACAATCCCCTCACTATTAATCCCCTCACTATCAATCCTCTCCATTCTATCTCTGAAAACAAACGGGGCCTAAGAGTCTTATCTTTACCCAAACTGAAGTCCTCTCTCATTCTAGGACTCTTGTCCCTTATTCGCTTTTCTCGAATTCCGGTATCTTTGTAGATAATCTCGACGTCATGACTAGAACACGTGACACCTCGGCTGGCACTTCGGTGACACCTCAGTTACGTGTTATCATTCAAAAATTATGTCCTCACAATTAGTCTTGTATTTTTTCTATTTATAAAAAAATGCAAGTGGATGCATGCTGAGCCTCATTTTGGGCTTGAAAATGGGTTGATGAATAATATATAATTTTTTCGTTTGCTGTTTTTTATATGAAGGGAATAATAAAAAATTGTATTGTATAGAGTGACGAGATTTGTAGTACACCTTCAATTGGGAAAGGAATTTCCATATCCAGCAAGCTAACCTATATGTAAAAACAATAATAAATTCTTGCTTCTGCAACCCTTTATGTCATTATTAAAATAATAATAATAATAAATTAATGTGATTGATATACTATTGTACAAATTTGAGGCTATACATTTAGGCCAAGTTCACACAGTTTTGAAAATAAATGGGCCTTAAAGCCCAGGATTAGAGAACAATTTGAGCCCGTGTTTGGTCCAACCTCACACGTCAACTAATCAGACTAAAAGAAAGTGTGAACTCAAGTGATTATGGCCTTCTGTTTTTTTTTTGTGCAAATAAAAAAATTAGTTCGTAATTGAATTAAAAAATTACATTTAATTATTTTTGGAATAAATTACACTGACTTCTTTTTAGATTAGGAAAGTATAAATTGTATAATGGGCTAGTTTGGAAACTTAACTATTTTAATTAGTTTTTTTTTTATTTTAATCTGGCTAAGAAAATTATATTTAGAATAATAGTAGTTAGTTTTTTTTTGTAATTGGTTTAATGATTGTGAGAGAAAAAAATAAAATAGTTATGATTTAGATGTGACATTTTGAGTTGTTTTGGGAAGTGCAGAAAAAGAATATTTTTATTTTTATTTTTATTTATTACGAAGAAAAAACGTATAAAAAGTAGATAAATAATGTGACTCAAATAAATCAATAAATTGATTTTTTTTTTTGCACTTTCCAAAAGAGACCTTTGTTTTATGGGAGCTTTATTCATAAATCTCATTTCTAAGACTTTTATACCATAAAACCCAAATCATTTTTGATTATTTCATTAGGTCTCATTCAGTGTAGTAAGACCAAAATATCCTCCTTCCATTTCTCCCGCGCATACTCCATTCTGAAAACTCAACCGTTCCTATTCCATCGCTTCACTCCACAACACATTCATTCCCCCAAAAAAACTCATTGTTGGCACCAAAAAATTCTCAAACCGTAACCCTAGATTTCACATCGCCTCACTACCGTCGTCCACCACCGCCAACCATCACCGGCCACTGCTATTCCACATCAACGCACCACTGCGAAGGTTTATATCGAAAGGATTGGGGTTTGTTCTTCCTAGGTTCTCACCGGTCGTCGATTTACATATCCCACCCACAATGAGGACCAAAGGTAAGCACCATCCTTCCGCCCTCTGTTTTTCAAACAATAATAATATAATCTAATCACAAATGTATATGTTTACATTGCCCTTATTATTGTTGTTGTTTTTTAATTTCATTTTGTAATGAACCCCTTATTTTCACTCTCTGTTTTTTTCCCTCTGTCAATGTTGGTATTGTTGATTGTTGATGTCCATAGAACCCCTAATTTCCCCCCAAATTGAAATATGATAGAATATGATGTAAACATCATATTGACAACTGTACAACATTTACAGGGTGATCAACTATGATGTGAATATGGTGTAAATATTCACATTGATATAAATATCTACTTCAATGTCAATATTCACATTATGAATATAATGTAGATGTTCAACTTCTAACATCAATGGAATATGATGTAAATATTTACAAAGTTGTTGGTATTATTGCGTGTTGATGGTTATAAAGCAATTAGAGCCCCTAATCTTGGATGGTTGTCAACCATCTTTTAGTTCAATGTGTATTCCATTATATATAATCTGTACAATATTTAAAGGGTGATCAAATATGATGTGAATATGGTGTAAATATTCACATTGATGTAAATATCCACTTCAATGTCAATATTCACATTATGAATATAATGTAGATATTCAACTTCTAACATCAATTGAATATGATGTAAATATTTATAGAGTTGTTGGTATTGTTGCGTGTTGATGGTTATAAAATAATTACAGCACCTAATCTTGGATGGTTGTCAACCTTCTTTTGGTTCAATGTGTGTTCCATTATACATAATCTGTACAATATTTACAGGGTGATCAAATATGATGTGAATATGGTGTAAATATTCACATTGATGTAAATATCTACTTCAATGTCAATATTCACATTATGAATATAATGTAGATATTTAACTTCTAATGCAATCACCAATGTATATATTTACATTCCTTTCCACTCTCTGTTTTTCGGTCAATGATAACATAATGTAATCACAAATGTATATATTTACATTATTATTGTTGCTTTTGGATTTGATTTTGGAATGAATTCCCTATTTTCACTCTTTGTCCATGTTGCTGATGTTCATTTTTTTTTGTTGAATATTACATTCATTTGTTATTAATGTTATTTGTGGTTATGATTTGGTAATGAACTCTCCAGTTTTTTCTCTCTATCAATATTGGTATTGGAATATGATGTAAATATTCACATTGTGATATCAATGGCAATATTCACATTATAGTTGTCAATTCTTTTTTGGGTCAATGTGAATTCCATTATACATAATGTCAATATTTACATCAGATTGTTAAATATTAGTAATGGCTTGTTTGTCTTAAATTGTCATGTGTTATTGTTTTGTAATACACTTCTTATCTCCTCCCTTGTGTCAATGTCAGACTTGTTGGTGTTGTTGGTTGTTGATGGTCATAAAATAATTACAGTCCAAACTTTGGATGGTTGCCAACCCTGATTTGGTTACATGTGAATTCTTGCAGGCATGCTGTAAATAATAACATCATATTGTTTCACTTGTTATTGATTAACATCAATGTCAATATGTACATTTTGAACATAATATCAATATGCACATTATGACATCAATGGCAATATTCACATTATGAACATAATGTCAATATTCACTTTCCGACATTAATGAAATATGATGTAAATATTTACGAAGCTGTTGGTATTATGAAAAATTAGAGCCCCTAATCTTTGATGGTTGCCAACCCTCTTTTGGTTCAATGTGAATCCCATTATACATAATGTCAATATTTACATCAGATTGTCAAATATTGGTAATGACTTATTTGTCTTAAATTATCATGTGTTATTATTTTGTAAAACACTCATTATCTTCTCCCTTGTGTCAATGTCACACTTGTTGGTGTTGTTGGTTGTTGATGGTCATTAAATAATTATAGACCAAGCTTTGGATGGTTGTCAACCCTATTTTGGTTACATCTGAATTCTTGTAGGCATGTTTTTGGGTAGGTAAAAAAACTGATACTTGTAGGCATGTTGTAAATAATAACATCTTATTGTTTCCCTTGTTATTGAGTGACATCAATGTCAATATACACATTCTAAACATAAGGTCAATAATTACATTCTGAACATAATGTTAATATTCACATTGTAAACATTTTGAACATAATGCCAATAATTAAATTTCTAAACATCATGTTAATATTCACATTGTAACGTTCTGAACATAATTTTAATATTAACGTTTTGAATATAATGTTAATATTCACATTGTAACATTACATTGAATATTCACACCATATATTTGGCTGTGAACATTCACAGTCAAATATATAATATAATGATGTGAAGATTAACATCATGTATACATCGTGTTAGTTTAATATTTATAATATGTTATTATTCCATATTTCATCTGTTATTTTCCTCCAATTTTTTGTTATCCTTGTTGGAATTGTTGATTATGATCAAATGATTTGAACTCCCAAAATTTTGTTCATTTTTCAAACACACATGAACTAATGACATGATATATGATCTATGTGACTGTTCACACCATTTATTTGATTTTTATAGTTTTATCCTATGTTGTACCAGTGTTCATGTGAAATGACATCATGGTTTTGTTCAATCAAACCATGGTCATATCATTCAAACTATTCACAGCACATAATAGATTTGCACTTGTTATGATTTACCAATTTGACCATTAACAGTAAATTTGTTTACAATGAACAAACAGATGTGCTCATAGATTCATGGCAAAAAGAAAAAGAGAACAAATTCCACGTCAAAGACAAACTTGAACAAATAGCCAACCCCCCGAAAGTGAACATGAAAAAGGTCAACTACCGATCTAAAATCATTGGGTTAGTGAAACTGATGACGAGCACCAAGTTCTCGGATCCTCAGCTGGATTGTTTGAAGGAAACGCCATTTTGGCAGTTGTTTGATGTGTTGAGGATTGGTAAAGTTGATCTCAACAAATGCATGAAGTTCAACGATGTCATCGTATGCGTGCTAGAGACGTACAAGGCATCAAAAGACACATTTTACATCGGCAAGAAAGATATGAATATGAATTTCACATCATTTGCGATTTTGTAAATATTAGAATATATTAGGCAAAAGAACCATAATTAGTTATTTTGATTGTACTTAATAAGATACAATGACATGTTATCATAATATTTGCTACTAGAAAGTCAATGTTAATATTCATATTGGTTTATGTTGTCTTATAATTATGTACAAATAACCATCGGTTTAATGTAACTAAATTAATTTATTTAATGTTTTACTCGTGATATTAACATTCATATCAATAATCTAATTGTGCATAAATGTACACTTCATGTTTGTGTACACACAAAAATGATGGTTTGTGGTTAATGCAATGCTGATGTAGTCATATTTTTAGAGATTAAAAAATCGATGTAAACCTTCACATTGTTGTCAGCTGTTTTGCAATTGTGTATACATAATCATTGGCTTAATGTGATATGTGGGCAATGCAATTTTGATTTAAACTTTAATATCATCATTCCATATTAGTAATTAATACTTTGAAATCATAGTGCATTTATCTATATTCCAGAATTCATGTGAACCTTCACATTCATATGTTTTAATGCGAATATTCACATCATGTTTGTATTCAAAATGAAAGTTGAGGCTTGTGATTGTGTAATTTGATGCAATACTGATGTGAACCTTAACATCACATTGTCACAGTGGTAATGAACACAGCGAAAACATATTCATCATTCAATATTATATGGGTGTGTGACTAATATTAACATCAATTGACAACACAATGACAAATTTTCAATTCAAATTAATGTGAATATTAACACTGATTAATAATATGAACATTTACATTATTTTTATATTAGACACATTACCAATCTCAAAAAATCATTGCTACATTGAAATCCAATAACAAAAAATCAAAATCAATTACAATAATAGAATCATGTTCACTAACCTAAGCAAATATCACTGGAGATGTGAATATTCACATGAATATGGATATGAAAACAAAAGTAATGTGAATATTTGTCACGACCCAAACCCGCCCCTATAGGTTTAGCACCGTAACTGGCCAGTAATCCGAGATTACCGAAGGCCTGCTTAACAGTAATACAGTAGTACAGAGTACAGGGGCATGGCGGAAGCCAGAACAGTAAATAAACAATGTCCAATGAGCTGTGACAGTCTGTATGCAAAAAGATTTTTCATACATATAGACATTCAGTACAGAGCAGTATGCACAATATTTACAATCATTCAGTACAGGGACTTAATCCTATTAACAGTACAGTACAGTGTGTCAGTCTATACAGTAATACCAATCAGATACAGAGACAAATGGGGAGATTAAAACACCCCTAAGCCGTAGCTTGAAAGGCTCGGAACCTCGCAGTGAGGCACAGTGGTTGGCTTGACGAAACTAAAGCTTGACTGACGCTCCTAGCCGCGGTCTAGTGCCTGTACACCTACTATATATATATATATATATGAGCAGTGAGCTAAAGCCCAGTGAATAACACAATGCGTAAAGAGGTTAAGAACGAATGTCCTTTCAGTATTTTAAACAGTCGTTTGCCTCGGTAGATCAGTTATACAGTCGGTGGCTTATACTTCATGTCATATCAGTCATTTAGAAATCATAGTAATCGTACGTGGCACAACCGATAGCAAAACAGTACGGTGGTAGTAGCAGTGTCAGTACAGTGTTAATACAGTAGTAGTAACGGTAACAGTACAGTACAGTAACAGTGCAGTAGCGGTAACAGTAACGGTAACAGTAACGGTAACAGTACAGTAACAGTAACGGTAACAATAACGGTAACAGTAACAGTAACAGTGCAGTAGCAGTAGCAGTGACAGTAACAGTACAATAACAGTAAAGGTAACAGTAACAGTAACAGTAACAGTAAAGGTAACAGTAACAGTAACAGTAACAGTAACAGTAACAGTAACAGTACAGTTCTTATGGACTCAAGAGGTGTCTCGCACAGATTCTAGAGGTGACTCACACTGTAGCACTTAGGTCTGTGCAGCACTTTGCTCCAGATTTCACAGATTGGCTTAAAGCCCAGTATGGACTCAAGAGGTGTCTTGCACAGATTCTAGAGGTGGCTCACATTGTAACACTTAGGTCTGTGCAGCACTTTGCTCCAGAGATATCCGTGACAGTAGCAGTACAGTAAACAGTAGGTCTTAAAAGACCGAACAGTCAGTTGATGGCTATCAATCAGTAAACAATAGTGGTTCCAACGAGGGAACCGACAGAGATCTCTATAACAGTAACAGTAAACAGTAGGTGCTAAGGATGCCACAGTACAGTTCAGAAATAAAGGACATACATTCATTCAGTAAGCAATATCAGTTCGGTAAACAGTTCAGTTCAGTATTCAAAAGATAATCATTTGAACATATCTTTACACAATTGTTACTCACAGAGTTCTGGGCTACAGTAAGCTAGAGCGTCTCCTCGTAAGCCAACCCTACACAGTTAACAGATTGAACACACACTAAGCTACACAGTTGGGAAAGATAATAACTTAATCCCTAATTTGCCTCGGTGTGGTTCTACATCTATATCCTCATTAAGATGTCTTAATTAGGCCTAAGAATGCCTAGAATGGAATGAGGATGCAAAGATGCACTCAGAAAACAGTTTCAGAATTTTCAGAAAAACAGTTCCCCGCTCGAGCGCAGGTTTCCCCGCTCGAGCAGACATGCAACAAAGGTCCCCACTCGGGCGTAACTCCCTCGCTCGAGCGTGTGACACAAGCCTCCGCTCGAGCGTACAATACCCTGCTCGGGCGGACTGTAAAGTAGTGAGAGATACTGGGAGCTTGATTTCCCCGCTCGAGCGGCACTTCCTCCGCTCGAGAGGACAACCAAATCTGGAAATTCCAGATTTGAAACTCCAAGATCAAAATCAACTTTCAATGTATCAAATTCGATCCTTTTGGGCTAATTTTCCGGAAAACACTTTAAAAACTCAATGTACAACATGTTTCAAAGATCAATTTGAGAAATCAAAGCCCAAGGTAGTTCCATTAAACACCATTTCAAATCAATTTCATGAACATGATTCCAATTGAACATGCATTACTATAACAACCCTCAAGCTCAAATTCATGCTCTAATGAGCCATTCTTTCAAACAAGATGAAATCATGGACTTAAACATAAATATGAGCATGCATGTGACATTTGCCATGAAAACAACTTCAAACTTATCAATACAAGCATGCATGCATGGAATGAGCTTCACTCAACACTATTGAACCAATTCATGCCTTAGATTACTAAAGACCCATGAATCATGCAAGAATAAACTCAATGCACAATAAAGAAGGTCAATGATCTACCTTAGGTCTTCAATCACAAGACTAGAAGCTCAATTAGACAATTATCCTTCAATTTCTTCAATTCTCCAAGCAAAACTCAAGAAGGAACTCAATTCTCTCACTTCCTCTCGCTTTTGGTCGCGTTGGGAGTAAGAATGGCTGAGTCGAATGTTTGTTTGGTGAAAAAGGCTCAAGAATGTTTTATATGAAAAGGGCCACTAGGTGGCAAAACGGTAAATAAGGCCAACTCTTTGATTTAGCTTATTTTATCTAATTTAATCATACCAAAATCGATTTTTAATTAAGTATACCATAAAATCACATAAATTATGATGAATTACAGAACATCAATAAATTTTCGATTTGGCCGCCGATAAGGCCTTTAATTTGCAGTTTAATGCATAAGACAAGAACAGATAATTTGGCAGTCAAACAGATAGATTATGCATTTAAACGGTCACAGTCAATCAATCAGTCTCGAATCTCAGTCAGTCAGTTCAGTATTTTAATCAATCCAATTATCAATCATAATCGGTCTCGGTTTAGCAGTAATCAGTAAACAGTGACGAGGGTTGTTACAATATTCACATGAATTTGTTTAATATTCACATGATAAATTTTCAATTCAAATTAATGTGAATATTAACACTGATTAATAATATGAACATTTACATCATTTTTATATCAGAAGCATTACCAATCTCAAAAAATCATTACTACATTGAAATCCAATAACAAAAAATCAAAATCAATGACAATAACAGAATCATGTTCACTAACCCAAGCAAATATCACTGGAGATGTTTCCAATGGGAACAACTTTTTCTGCTGAATTTCTCATTTGAACATATAATCAAACACTTGGTGGGCCATAATTTTAACAATTGTGAAAAAGAATAACATAATCTGAAAGAAGAACAGTATGAAATGTGAACATTCACACTAATTGACAAAAAAACCAAAAACAGAGCACAAACTCCTCTATCTCCTCTTTCCCTTTGATTCAATCCAGTCGAATGTGGGTTTCAATCAATCAAATGAACAAGTTTGTAAGCCATATCATCTGTTCCTTCGATTCAAATCCTCCTCTTTTCCTTTGATTTCCGGCTGAAATAGTAACTATAGCAGAAAAAACAAGAGCACAAACTCTGAGTCATCATCTTCTTTCCTACAGGAATGAAACTCTATCGCAACGAAACACTACCACAAACTCTGTATCGTCGTCTTCTCTTCTATAGGAATGAAATCCTACCACAACAAAAACAGAAGGAAATATGTATATCATTCTTGTATATGATATATATCAATAATAGATATAAGGGTATAATAGTCTAACAAAAAATATAAATCAGAAAAAAGGACTTTATGGAATAAAAGTATAAACACATGGGACTAACTAGGTTATAACTTTCCTTTGTGGACTTATTGGGATAGAACACCTCTAAATTGGATTTATCAATAAAAAAACCCTTGTTTTATTAGCTATTTTAATATTTTTTGTCTTTATTAACTATTTTATCTCCAAATTTGCATCCCAAACACAAGTTTTGGCATAATTATATTAAAACCTATTAAAAATGTTTAATTTAATCAACATTTAATTCTATTTTAACCAAATAATTCATTAATTATTTGAATAAAAAATAATTTATTAATTTTTTTTTACACTATGAAATATATATATTTTTACATCATTTATATTATTTTAATTTATTTAACCTTAGTAAAAAGTTGAAGATTGCTATGTGGGTGTTTGGGAAGTAAGTTTTTATGTAGGTTTTTTTAGTTAGAGAAATTTTTTTTGGTATTTGGGAAGATAGTTGGATTTTTTTATGGTTGGATGTGATGTTTGTGAGAGAAAAAATGAAATGATTTTGGGGTTGATGTGATATTTTGTTTGGATTTGTTTTTTTTGGTTTTGCAAAAACTTGGTTTTTTAGTAGAAAAAATCAAAAAAAACCCACAAAAATTTTTCCCCAAACACACTCACATATATATATACTAGTGTATGCCCGTGCCTAAAGGCACGGTGCAAATAATGATGAGATCAAAATATAATTAAATGTAAAATTATTGGGTTAAAAGGTAATTTATCCCATTTGTTGCTAAAAATTTGAAGTCAAAATATGAATGAAAGTTTGGTTAGTTTTGAAAAGACTAACGCAAAAAAACTTGAAAATATTTTTAGTTGTATATTTTGAAAATAAACATTTTCCAATCAACTATTTAAAGTATGGCAAGTAACTCAATCATAAACATTTCATTTTTATTAACAAATTTTATGACTCTAAAGTATAAACTTCATATCAATGCAAACATTAAAAATAAAAGCACCCTTGCTAAGTAAGTTAATAAAAAATTGTAAACACAAAACAAAACATACGAACCAAGGTATTGTACATTTGTTAACACTCTATAATCAAAAAAAAATTACACCAAACAATGCACACCAGCCAGTATTCTGCAATGCAAAAAATAAATAAATAAATAAATTAAAATTAAATATCAACCAATGCACACCAGCTATTACTCTGCAATCTAAGAAAATTAAAATTGAAACGCACACCAACCAGTACTCTGCAATCTAAAAAAATTAATTTAAATACCAAGCAATGTACACCTACTAGTGCTATTGTTGTAAATCACATCGTAATAGTTATTTGCAAATTATAAACCTGAAACTACGTGAGAAAAATATAGGAAAAATAATAATAATTTAACTTGCCTACGAACAATGTGACATGAGAAAAATGTACTCCCAACACAATTTGACATCAACCAAAAACCTACAAATGGTGTGCAAACTTTCAGATATAACTAATTAAGTTGAGAAACAACTAATATACCTAGGCAGTTCAATATAAAGCTAGACATTGGGTCATTGAGCAATCAACAATATTTTTTGATTAATACTAAATCACTTGTACAAAAAGTAGCAACCATACATAGCAGTCAAGTTTTTTTTTCCAAATCACTTGTACATCTCTTGAGAATTTAAAACGAATAGCAAAAAGTCAACTCATCTCTCCACTTTTCGAAATAAAACCATTGATAGCAAAATCGGTAATAAAATCTAAAAATTAATAGGAAAATTGCGAATCAATGGTAAAGCTTATCAACTTTAATAATTTAAGTGATAAAGTTTCCCATGATTTTGCAATTTTTTTTGATCTTACCACTGATTTGCAATTTCTCCAAAATTAATTTCAATAATCAAGTGTCACGGATAGAAAATACTTAATAGGTTACAATCAAGATACGAAGAAATAAAAATATATATAAAAAAAATGACTTACCCTGCAAGTCTCGGTAGTATTAGTTAGTTACAACACTCATTTCACTTTCCTAAGCTTAAGTCTCAGACTCTTCATATGATACTTCTCTCTTGCTAATTACAAATAAAGAGAAAAATATAAAGTAAAAATCAACAACAACAACAACAACAATAACAAAAAATAAAAATAAAAAATAAAAAATAGAAGAAACTAAACTATAATCAACTAAACCACCTCTCTTTGGGCAATCAGCTAACCCTCCCCAATCAAGCATATATGTCTATGGATTACACCAATCTGAAAACATCAAGCATTATCTATAATAGTTGCAAAAGCAAAAATCATCAAGCACTAATTGAAAGTTCTAAACACATTATTAGATTTTAGCTCTTAAACACATTATCAAGCACTAATGTTTATAAATGCCTCCCTCCATCATCAAGCACCAATGATTCAGCAAATATATTTAATTTCTAAAATTGAGAATGTCAATCTTTTAGAGACATGGAATTCAGCATGTAGGTAGATAACTTTTCAAGATGCAATTTGTTTCACACACATTCATTCATTCATTTATCTGCACTTTTTGCCTCCCTCTATCTCTACTCTCCCTCATCCACACACACACCCTCTCTGTTTTTTAATCTATGTAGCAAATATTTTATGCACCTAGACACATGTGGGGTTCACACAAGAAACTACTATATATCAAAAAATGTTTCAGAGACACATCCATATAGAGGGAAAAAGAGAGAGATTACTGACCAAGAAAAATGTTCTTTCTTTGATAACCTTCATGGATATCTTTGGCACCACAATGCAAGGAGCATCCGTTTCAAAAATCTTCAAACCACAATCTCAAAGAAAGATTTCATAAATTCACAATTGAGATCCAATTGAGAGCATTCAACTATTTAGAAGTAATGCAAACAAAAAACAAAAAAACTGCTAATTTTTTTGGTCTTTCCCAAAAACAATAAATAATAATAAAAATAATTAGCAAAGAGAACATTATCCAAAAAATAGATAAATTCATAAACTCAACCCAGTCAAACAAAGGGAAACTTTTTCCCCACCCTAGTCAAAAGTTTAGCAAAGGGGAACTTTTTCCTCAACCAAAAGTTTGATCATTCGATTAATCTCCCCCTCACCTTCCATTCCCTGTGAATTAATAAACATATGAAACACATCAAATAGAGAAACAATTTATCAAGCATTTGGTGAACATTGTAGTAGCAGAAATTATATAATGGTAAAACTAATTATTTTGAACTTCAATTGTTGCAAACTATACTGAAATCGTTAGAATGGAATGAATAACAATAAATTTAATTAAAATAACAGGAAATAGGTTGTAATTTATTCCAAGTGACATAAGGAAGTTGGTCTTTGAACTATGGAGATTGAGTAAAAGATTAAATCATCAACTTACAACATCATGAATGTACAAAAAATAAAAAATAAAAGCAAAAAAATGGATGGAATCTTGATTACCTTTATTGATGGGGCCTTTAGAACTATTTTCCTCACCAAATTCTGATGTCTCCGTCACATGTACAAAGCATTAAGAATAAAAACATCAGCCTTACATAAATTGATAATTTCTCTACAACACTCCAACTCAACAAAAAATTGTGCATTGATTTTAGGAGAAAAGATCTTTCATACTAAAACTAATTCCCTGATAAAATAAAAATAAAAATAAAAAATAAAAAGATAGAAAACTACAACAATAAAAGGTGGGTGTGTCCAACACAAATGAAAGAGCTGAAGGATTTGCAGAATTCGAAAGGAAGATTCATCTTAATTTTATATATATTTTAACAACATCAGCGAAAATAAATAAATCTATAAATAAAACTAACAAAACTCCACTGACTTATGGATATAATGTTAAGGGATAAAGAGATATGAAAAACTAACAAAAGAGGGAGGGAGAAAGTCAAAAGATGGCATACAATAATCCTAAAGACCTTAAAAAGGTTGTGTGAACCCTTCTCCAACAATAAAAAACTAAAAAGGAAAGTCAAACATCGATTTTAGCAAATCAAATTGATTCACTTCACGATTCACCGATTTGGTTCACCGATTCACCTATGATTCATGGCTATTTGCGATTCATACAACCTGTTCGTATTGATTACTCACTAAATCAAATTGCAAATCGTATGATTCTAATAACAGAGATTTCAACACATCATATTCATATAAATGAAATCAAAACCATAAAGAAACACAAACAATTATGCCCAACTTCTCTGCACCCCTCTTTCAGTTATCCATAAAGAAATTGAAGAAAAAAAAATTCAAATCAACACTACATAAACAAACCTGATAAATGGTAGCTAAAACAAATAATAGAAAACTAATAATTAGACCAAGCAACCATATGAAAAAACAAATGTTATGCAATAAGAAATGAGTATATATGTTTTTATCATTTATCATTTTCGGTAACTTAGAAATGACAATATCAAATTTTTAAAAAAATTCGTAAACTAAAAACAGATTGAACAATTTTCTTCTCAATGGAAGCTAAGCATCCTATTAAAGAATTAGGATACCTTTAATGGGTTAACATGGTGCATTGAAATGCTATGGACAGCAGCTGAAAAAAATAAAAAAAAATAAAAAAATTTAAATAGCTCCAACTATTCAAATCCTCCCATAAGCAAAATATGAACCAACCCTTTTGGATCCATTTGGTTTGCTCATGGGAAGCAACCAATGCACTGCCACAACAAAAAAACAAATTTTGGATTCAAAAAAAAAAAAAAAGAGTAAAAATTAGGCCACAATATTGATATTGATATTCTGCACTGTTTGAACACCGAAATTACTTAAGAGGTTGACACACCACGACTATGTAGTGAAGAAACAACTCATTCTAAGGGAAAAAGAGAACCGCTCATTAATTGATGAAGGCATTGTTAAAATATTGATGAAATTGTTTACCAAATCAATTGACAAAACCCAAGACATTAAAGAAAGCATAGCATATCTACAAAAACACAAAAGCATGAGAGAGTACTAAGACAATACTAAGAAACCCAAAACCCAAATGGAACTTAATTTGACAGTACTAAGAATGGAAATAAAGGAAAGACTTACTGGAAAAGAGTAGTTGGAATAGAGAAAACTTGCAGAACTCAACCTTGGTCCTTGATGGACTTTGGGAGCCTACAATTCGAAAAATAAAATTAAAAGCATCAGCGAGAGAGGAAGAGGAAGTGAAAGTTTTAAATTTTTAATCTTAGGCAAATGAAAGTTTTAAATGATCTCAGGCAAATGAAAGTTTCAAATGAAATTTTTAATCTCAGGCAAATGAAATTTTTAAAATTTTAATCTCAGGCAAATGAAAGTTTCAAATATAAGATTAGAAAGTTTCAATCTCAGGCCTATGTCATTCCAAAGATTAGAAAATATAAGTAAGCAAGCTCCATTATCCCTTGCCCAAAATTTGCTTACTGTTTATTATTAAAAATAACATCCAACTCCCACTATTTGTATCACCAATTTGAATATACCTCTATTTTTGCTAAACCTTACCACCATACACTACATTTACTTGGCTTGTTATAATAAATTTACTCACTATTTTAACAACAAAAAAAGTAGAATTATATAAGCAGCTAGCATTAAAAATTAAACTATTTTAATTGAGGCATTTTACCGAACATGGTATATGCATGAAGACACACAAAATATAAAGGGGTAAAGAGACATATTTTAATCGAGGCAATATAAATGAGAAACAAATCACATAATATAAATGAGAAACACAATCAAACCCAAATGAGAAACAAATCACATAAAAATTTAGACACCTAACAAAACCCAAATAAAAATTTTAAGGCATTTTGGAGACCCATTTTAGAAAAATATTTCAGAGACCTATGTGAGGCATTTTACAGAACATAGTGAATGCATACAAAGAGACACACATAAAACAAAAAAAGCCGAAAAAGAAAAAAAAAAAAAAAAAAAATTGAACCGAGAAACCCTAGATATGCCTAGAAAAGGGAGGAAAAATTTGAAGAGGATACCAATCTCTTTCTCGCTGGTTGTATCGACCGATCTACCTTGCATTTGATCAAACAGTGCACTCGAATCTCAACCAAGTTGCCATAGGTAAAACCAAGAAGGGAGAGTGGGTAGAAGAGAGAGAGAGAGAGACTGAAACAGAACCAGAGAGAAGGACGTCTGTGAGAGAGATAGAGAGGTGTGTTTGGTAATCAAAAAGGCAGACAATGTTATGTATTTGACCCTTAGATTTTGATTAGGATTGATCTGAACCGTTGGTTATAAATGTATCTCTAAGACAATTTCTTGCCACGTAGGACAAATTCAAAAACCTTCTTTCCATATTATATAGATTGACGTGCAATGCATGTGCTTACACTACTACACATAGTCAAAAGACGCTTTATGGGTAAAGAAACTTCTTTTAACTATCAAAACAAATATTCAAAAAGTGTATTAGGATATTCACAAATTACTTTCACATATACACATGACAAAGTTTTAAATTTACACTTGAAAACGAAGTGCATAGTTCTATACACTTGAAAATGACAAATGAAGATAAGTTTCTTCATCAGCAAAAGGGCAAAAATAACTGTAAAACTAATGATGCCTAATCTCTCCTACATTCCAAAACAATTACCAAATCATTTAATAGAAGTGTTTAGATGAAAATCAAAATACTTAAGACGAAACTTTAAAGATAGAAGGTTTGGAATATATACAGCTTAACAAATTGCTTAAAATTTCCAGGATTCTAAATGACTCAATTAAACTAACCTAGAACAATGAAATTCTCAACAACCAATCAGAGAATTCTAAAAAAATAAAAGGACTTGTTATTGAGATTAATGAAAGCTTAAACAGTATGATATTACAAATTCAAACCAATTAAGTCATTAATTTCAAAATCAATTAACTGAAAAAATTCAAATCCTAATCAAATCAAACGGATTAAAGCCATGCACTTGAACATGAATTTGAAATCTTAGTAAACAAAAACTCGAACTCAGCTTTTATAGTTGTAAAACAAATTAACTCATAAATTCTATAATTCTGTTAAGAGCCTATTCGTTGAAATTGTTTAAATGGTTGAATTTACAAAATCATTGCATTCATATAATACCCCAATGTGACTAAACTAATCATGTAAATGAAAAAGTACTTTAAATAAAAGTAATTATACAGATGATTAATTTGAAAGTCATTAATTACATCAACTACGACAACTTTAAAATTGAAATTGTTGCATTAAAAAATAACTAAAGTAAAACGACTTTAAAGTGGTCCAATAGTCGTTTTAGTAGCAATATATGAAATAAACAAAAAAATCAAATCAAATCAAACGGATTAAAGGAATGTTATTTAGAGAAAAAAAAGCTTAATATGAATTGCTAGCATATCACTCATGCCTAAAAGCACTCTCATATAAATAGCTTAAATGGCTGAATCTTTTCTCTATAAAAAATAAAAAATAAAAGATAAATCATATAACATGGAAGTTTGAAGAGATTACCTTGATTGGAGAGTTCAAGGGTGCCATTTGTTTGTTTCCTTCTATCAATGAACAACCCCGGACTCTTTCAAAAGCTTCTTCATCTCATCCAATTCCTATAGATTCATATCCAGCCAACAGTAGTAGAGTATTTAGCATGAATAAGGAAGAAGATTAAAACGGCAAAATTACTTTAGGAACATGACATATTTCAAAAAGTTATTTAGGAACATAAAGTCTAAATAGGAGTATTTAGAAACATGACATATTGTCACAGTACACATTAAAAGTATAAAATTTAAAATTTACTTGGCAAAAGTGTCATCCTTCAAAAATATATAAAAACAACACTCAAATAGTACACATTAAAATCCATTTAAACTATTAAGATAACTGTGGAATATAAAATTTTATAAAATTCATGTGAGTTTACCACTTTGGATGCTATTTAGGATAACCCTCCATCACCTTCTTCAATCTTCACCTACACCCATTCATATTCATTTCGCTTCCAATACATGACCATAAGCACAATATCAAACCAACCCCTTTGGATCCATTTGGTTAGCTCATGGGCAGCAACCAACCCCCTGCCACAACAAAAACAAAATTGAGATTGAAACTAAACAAACTATAAGACTAAACTGATATAATACAATTTATTTTTGCCCTGACCAATCATTTTTCAAAATTTGGCAATGATAAAACCAAAAATAGTATAAATTTTGCCCTCAAACTCCCAACTTTGCACCAATATAAATTTATTGATGTGCAATGCATGTGCTTACACTACTACACATAGTCAAAAGACACTTTATGGGTAAAGAAACTTCTTTTAGCTATCAAAACAAATATTCAGAAAGTGTATTAGTATATTCACAAATTACTTTCACATATACACATGACAAAGTTTTTAAATTTACACTTGAAAACGAAGTGCATAGTTCCATACACTTGAAAATGACAAATGAAGATAAGTTTCTTCATCAAAAAAAGCCAAAAATAACTGTAAAGCTAATGATGCCTAATCTCTCCTAGCGTATAACTCGTGCCTGAAGGCAATCCCAACAAAAAAAAACTAATAACACTGATTATTGGGATTTCTCAAGCGGTAGCACTTGTCAATCTTCACTGGGTTTAACAGAATTACCAGATTCAATAGAGTACTCACCAATTTTGCTAACTGTCATAATTGATAAGTAGCTCACAACCTAGTAATGACATCAACTTCATCACCACAACCAAGGTTGCTCATTTTCATCAGACCCAAATTAGCATGACCGATCAAAAACTTATCATAGAGTAGAAGCAAGCTGTAGAGGCACATACTGCGACCTAATTTTCAATCGGAGGAGTACAAAAAATATGTAACAGAACATTATTAGCTATCCCGACCATCCTTTTCTTTAAGATGGAATTTTTATAAAGATACCCCATTGCTGAAAATAGATTATAAAAAAATGAAATGCAAATTTGGGAAGGGAATAGCTCCAATGACCTTTTCCCACACTCACACAACATTCTCATTAAATTCCATATACAATGGAAAACCAATTTGCTAACCAAAAATTTATGGAGCAACGGGTTCAATTGGAGAAAACAAATTAAGATCAAATTAAAATGGTCAAAGTCATCCACAACATGTTCTTTCACATCTTATTACAAAAATGGTCAAAGCCATGGCATCATTTGCATAAATATTGCAAAGCCAAACTGCATCTCACGAAAGTATTATTTGATATAAATAGAGAGTTACCATCCAAATTCAAAGCATAAAACTCTGAAGGCAGTCAAGCTTATGCTTCCACTTGGTAACTGCAGTGAAGGAAATAAAGAAGAGACTCTATTTTAGGTATTTTATCAAACATTCTACTGGCAAATTACAAAATATGCTATATATCGTAAACACAAAAACAGAGTTTGACTATAACCTATAATCAACAAAAAATAGTATGTGAGGGAAAATTTTGGGAAAATGATTAAGCATAGATTTTTACCTGGGTTTTAAGTCTATCACCTGTAAATTATAGGAAAGCTTTTATTAAGAGAAATTAGATATAATAAATAAATAAAGCCTCAACCTATAATAAGGTGTAGTAGAAACAAAAAAGAAACTATATTACATGGTACTCCTAGAGTATCTAATAATTTTCTATTTAGAAACAAAATAACCAAGTGTACCTTTCTATAGTTCCTACAATTACTAACCTTCCTCCCTAAAGACTTGTGGCATCATTAATATAAACAAATTAAATTGATTAACTCCAAGTTCCTGATTTCAATTAAAAAAGAAGTGATATTGTTGGGTGCAAGGGGATACATGGAGCCATGTGAAATAGAGGTAAATATATAATGGCATTAAATAAAATAAAAGGACAAAGTTTCAATTCTAATTGTAATGAAAATAAGGGATAAAGAAGTGGGGTTGGAAACAGCTAGGGAGGATTGTTGTTTTCTATATCAAATCAGTGATTGTTACATTACAGCTTTTAAAAGTTGGAGTAGTCATTTTGTTTTCTTTGGTGCTGAAGCTGAAATAAACAAAATGCAAATAGTAGATATCAGTAGAGGAAGTTTCAAAGGACTTTGTTTAAAGCCAAGAACAAAGTCAATAAATTCAAGCTCTTTTCATCTCCTTGAGATATCTATATCTAAGACTAAGAGACACCCCTCCTGAATGGATGATTGGGGTTAATGTGTTACACTTAAAAAAGAAGCTGGTATTTCTTTCTTCATAAATATGATTTATTTAGAAAAATATTCAGAATTTAAATAGAGTTGAATTAACAATTAAGAACATCATAAGAACATCAAATAAAAATTAAGAACATCAACACTTGTTCTTGAGTACAAAACTCAATAAAAAAAAAAAAATTTTGAAACCCAGAAATGACAGTAACCAAAATTTCATTTTCTCTACTTCTGCCGCCACTTTCTCGGCAACCAAACAGGAAGAAAGAAAAAATAAATAAAACCCAAATAGAAGGGGGGGGGGAAGTGAGAGAAAAACTTCTGGAACTTTAGTTATAAATTAAATGTCAAATCTTTACATTCATTCTTTACATTCAGTCTTTATATTTTTATTTCTTGCTTTTCCCCCCTCTTCAAATGGAATACATAATAGACTTCTCAAAACTTCTGGAACTTTAGTTATGAATTAAATCATTAAATCATAAAAACAGGGGCAAAATGTGCTTCTTTTGCAAATCAATCACTAACCATAAACAAAACCTAACATTTACATACCCAATTATAGAATTCATTAGGGTTAATCACTAAAACAACATCATAATTCCAGCCCTATTTTCAAAACTCAAACCCTATAGAGAGAGAGAGAGCAAACCCAAATAGAAGGGGGAGAAATAGAAGAAGATATTGAGGCAGATGGAGCAATATTATGGAAATAGAAGAGGAGGAAAACCCTAGATTCTTACACCACCTAAAAAAAAAAAAAAAAACAACCGGGAGGATAGCTTTCTACCTTGGAGCTGTGTAGAGAGAGAGGAGACAGAGATTGAGGCAGATGGAGCTATATTTTGTATATCACCACCGGGGCTATATTCTGTCGGAGCTAATCACCATCGGAGAGAGAAAGCTTGGTGGAAAGAAGAAGATATGTGGTGGGAAGAGGAGGAAATGTGAGAGAGCGGAGCTTCAAATTTTGAAATCAAAATGAGAGAGAGAGAGAGAGAGAGAGAGAGAGAGAGAGAGAAGATGTCTGTGTGAATATGTGAGAATTTAAAAGCTAAATGCTTGTTTTCATTTTTCAGAAAACATTTTTCAGAAAATTCTACATTCTTATTTTTCGTGTTTTTTTGTTTTTACTGAATTTTTTTAATATTTTAAGTAATTTTTTACTTTTTAGACACACCTAACATAAATACACCTAAAAAGTAAAAAAAATTGTAAAAAAAATATTTTAAAAATTCACTAAATACCAAAAATACAAACAAAATACAAGAATTCAGTATATTTTTTTTTGTATTTTTATGTATTTATTAATTTTTAAAAATATATTTTTCACAAATTTTTTACTTTTTAGATACATCTAACTAAGGTGCATCTAAAAAAGTAAAAAAAATATTTAAAATTTAAAAAATATTCACTAAAAACAGGAGAATACGAAAACAAAAAAACTCAGTTTTCAAAAAACTTAATCCAGAAAACTCAAACCAAACACACTGATTGATATTCATCCAAAATATTTGAACCATTGAAATGTCCAAGTGAGTGAAACATTTTTAACAATGGGATTGAACCAATCTAACAATTCATACTTTGACAGATAAACAAAAGTCCCATCAACTATTCAAAAACATTCTTCCCTTATTATATAGATATATGGAAAATGATTGGTGGCCCTAAAAACTGTGGCTCAAATGGCTCAAATTTCCTTTTTTGGATAAGTTTGTTTTTTTTTTTTTTTTTTTTTTGCCTTGTTTTTTTTTTTATTTCCTTATATGGAAATTTCGGGGCATTCGAGCCCCAAAATTTCGGGCTCCCAACTGCTACCGATAGATATATATATATATATATTTTTCTTCAAAACATTTTCAACAATGGGATTGAACCAATCTAACGGATCATACTTTGACAGATAAATAAAAGTCCCATCAACTATTCAAAAACCTTCTCTCTTATTATATAGATATATATATATATATTTTTTTTTCTTCAAATTTATTTAGTAATAAGTTTAAGGTAGTGTGGCCACACAGCAGTTACGGTGTGGCCCTTTCTCAAAAAAGTGACGCGTGGCACCGCCATATATACGTATGTGATTTTATAGGAGTTGTTGCCCTAATGCCCCAAAAGGGTTCACAGCGCCGTCCCAGCAGAAGCAATCGTTGTTACTGAGAGAAAGAAATCGGCGATCCAACTTTCTCACTGTTTTCAATTCTCATCAGGTATACCTCTTCTCATTGTGAATCTTCTTCTTCTTCTTCTTCTTCTTCTCTCTCTCTCTCTCTATATATATATATGGGTGTGTGTGTGTGTGTGTGTGTGTGTGTGTCTGATGATGAGTTTTGCGAAAATCTGCTGATTGATCGGTACGATCTTGGTTTTTTTTTCTAGCTCAATTTTATGGTTTGACGGACTGTTTGACGGTATGCTTGCATGATATATATATATGTATATATATATATATATATATATATATTATTTCACCATTTGATCTTCTTTTAATTTGATAATAATTCATGTTTAATTTTCTAGGGTTTGTTCTGTGAAAACGTATGTTTTAGAATAGCCAATGAGCCATAGCGGTTTCATTGCTTCAGATCCATATATATACGACGGAGATGTTTAGAGATCTGATTGCATCTTGTTGAGGGTTCTTGACATTGTACATAGTGAACTTGTTGATTTTGTTGGGAAGAGATGTCAAAGATTTTATTTTTTTTCAACTTTCAATAATTTTTCTTGAGGATTGTTGGTGGCATCTACTGGAGGGAAGTTTCTTTCTGTGGTGTCTCTGAAAGGCACCCAATTATTTTAGAATATGTTGTGTTTTAGTTATTTTCGTACAAGCTGTGTTGATTGCCGTTCAAATGCTCTTTTTTTTCTTTTTCTTTTTCTTATTTGCTTCCTTAAATTGGGCAGATATTTGATCTGTTTGTATAAATGAGGGGAAGGAGTTACACCCCTTCGCCACCAAGGGGCTATGGAAGAAGAGGGAGGAGTCCTAGCCCAAGGGGTCGCTATGGTGGTCGCAGCAGAGATCTTCCTACTAGTCTTTTAGTTCGCAACCTTCGACGTGATTGTAGGTATGTGCTTGTTAATTTTCTTGTTCGTTGTTGTCTGATGCACTGAAATAATGTGATTATTCATGTCGTTTTTAGTATTTTTTTGTTGTACTTATTCACCGTTGTTGATCCTAAAGGTTTTTATATTGACATGAAGCTTTATAAAAATGGTTTTGTAATTTGAATCACTAGAATTTGTTGACAAGGGGTCTCTTATTCAATTCACTGATCATTTTATGACCTGTAATAAACTTAAAGTTTCATTAGGTGGGTACACTTTTTTTTTTTGAATTAGTTTTTGGCGCAATATATAGGTTCTAAAGGCTAAATGGAAATGCCTTTATTTCATTTCATGTATAAATTGACTAAAATTTTATTGATTTGGTGTTGAGTGGCTTATGTAGTGTGGTTCCTAGGGACATTAACTTGAAAATGTACCAACCATACGTTGAGCTTGAATGAATAACATTATGCTCTCTTGCCTAAGAAGGGAGGTCTGAAGGACATTATGGAATTGTTGCCAACTGGAGGAAGTGGATTAGTTTTACGTATCTAAGGTGGTGAGGTAGTTAGTTTTGGTGGATGTTTTCTTGGTCGGCTTCTCTTCCAGACCTCTAGAGGTTTGACTTTGAGACAAGGGGGATCATTTGTCTCCTATTTTGTTCATTTTAATTGTGGAGGTATTGAGTGGCATGGTGAATAAGGACAATGGGGAGGTTTTGTGAAGGCCTTCAAGGTGGGTTAGTGATAACTTCATTGTTTACATCTTGTTTTTTTATGCTAAACATTATTATTGTTTGGGCCAGATGCTCAATTGGATGGGTTATCGTTGATGCATGCTGCTCCAGTGTCAGGTCCCTTCGTTTTACTTAGCTGAATTTGCCTTTTGGCTCCTAAAGGTCGGGTAGTTTGGAATTTAATTGTTGCGAGTTTTTAAAAGAGATTGGTCAATGTTCAATCTCCACGTATTTTGTGTCTGTATTTTCTATTCCATCCTTTGTTGCAAGGAGATTGGAAAAGTTAGTTATTTATTGTGGAATGAAGTTAAATAGTAGTCCCAATACTATTTGTTAGGTTGGAACACAATCTGCACTCTAACTAGGGGAGGAGGTTTTCAATCTCCACGTATTTTGTGTCCGTATTTTCTATTCCATCCTTTGTTGCAAGTAGATTGGAAAAGTTAGTTATTTATTGTGGAATGAAGTTGTCCCATACTATTTGTTAGGTTGGAACACAGTCTGCACTCTAACTAGGGAAGGAGGTTTGGGTATTAGGAAGTTGATTTTTTTTAATCAAGCTATGTTAAAGAAGTGATTGTTTGGGTGTGCGCATGATAGATGGTGATTGGTGGAGGATGAGGAGGAGGAGATAGTGGCTGCAAAATATGGGTGTGGTGTTTGCGGGGATTAGACCTCATTTGAGGTTTATTGTATTGTAAGGGTTGGGTTGGGTTGGGTTTTAAAAAACATTTGCATGGTGATGAGGGATGGGGAGGAGTGTGATGTTTTGGCTCCATCCATGGAATGGGGAAGAGAGGTTGGAGAAGGTTTTCTCTGTTTTTAATATTGTAGTTGATAAGAATGCTATAGTGGTGGACTATTTTCATGGAGAGGGTAAACAGGCTTTTTTTTGTGGGATATCTTGCTACATCAACAATTACAAGATTAGGAGGTGGCCAAGTTGATGAGACTTCTTGAGAAAGTTGTCTGGGAGACCAAGTATTGGAATGGGGGGACTCTTTGCGAGAGAGATTAACTACTCACCACTTGACAAAGGATCAAGTGACAATTTCCCAATTCGCAATCCTATTTGCACATGCAACACTAATTCACCATCATTACCTTCTTATCAAACTGTTGATGGCGAGCTATGAAACACGGGTACTCCAAAATGTTGCCGTACACATACTTGGTACTTACCGGGTGCGAGTACGCATACCGGGTATGACAAATACGCACCGGATACGTTTTATATGGTCAGTATAATCCCGGTACGCGATGGGTACGCAAAGGGTATGTTTTTGGGTACACCAGGGTAAAAAACAGAATTGTTGCAATTTTAAGGGTATTGGAGTAATTGTTTTGGTCCATTTAAAAAAATTAAAAGAACTTGGGATTCTTTTGTAATTGCTAAAACATGAAACAAATGAAATTAGGGTTACTTGTTCTATTCGATACCTCCTCCTTCAAAGAAATACAGTTGGCTCAAGAAGAGAGAAAACAATCGGCTCCAAGAAGGTGCTGATTCTCTCCTTCGAAGAACACAATCTAGTGAGTTTCTCTTGGATTCTTCCTCTTCTTCTTTGATTCTTCTTCCTCTTTCTTTCGTTTTTTTTTTTATTTATAGATTTTTTGTGTCTTTCTTCGTAGTAAACGAACAATCGATCCTCTGTTTTTTTGGTTCATTTTTCTTCGATTCTTCTTCCTCTTTCTTTCATTTTTTTTCAGCTTTTTTTCTCTTAGCAGCAAACAAATCTCTTTTTTTTTTTTTTTTTTTTTTTCTGTTATTTTTTTTGATTCGATTCTCCACTTTGATTTTCTCTTTCATTGATTCGGTTCTTCTTCCTCTTTCTTGAACACTCCTTCATTTTTTCCCGTTGATATATGTATATATTTTTTGCATGCAACTTGCAAGTCTAGAATGACCCACAACCACTAGAAGTGAAAAAATTGTTATTTGAATTGTTAGAATGACCCACAGCCACTGGAAGTGAGAAAATTGTTATTTTTTTTTTAGTGACATTAAATAGCTCGTCGATTTACTTAGTATTGGTATTGTTGAAAAATGATTTACTTTTTTTTTTTTGTTTTAATTTCTCCTTTTAATTATGTTATTGAATTTTAATTTGTATGTTGAATGTTTACCTATAAAAACAAAAATAAAAATTGGCGTACCCAGCCGTACCTGTATCTTACTTTTTAAAAAATTTGTCGTATCGGCATACCTGTATCGCACCCGCACCGCCATCTGTGCTTCTTAGATGGCGAGAAATTTTACATGCATTGCATACCAAACGAAGAAGGCGATCTTAGAAAGACCCTATTACCCCAACTGGCCTTCCAAGGAAAAGATCTTCTCAACTACCAATCAAAGCCTCTTAGAAAGATTTAACGTGGAAGCACCATGAAAAAGTTCTCTTTGATCCTCATAATTTGGGCCTATATGGTTATGTTGTAGACATAATTGCATGTCCATATTTCATTCTTTCTGGGGCTGAGGTGTAACAAAGTTTGTTGTGTTCTCTCGTTACTGCAGGCTCACACAGACAACGTGTGAATCTTTGTGGTCAGAGCACGTATTTGAAGTTTCTCAAACTGATGTTATACAGTTGTCTGTTACATGTGCATTTATTTCACATTTATTTACTTAATACAAAACACAAATACACTAAAGAATCAACAAGCATAAATAAGAGTGCAAAGATGACTTGTCAAATGGTAGTGCGTTAGTCAGTTCTACTATAATTTAACCTGAACGATCTGCATGCTTGAAAATCTTTTTGGGCAAAATTTGTAGGAAGACAAATGTAGAACTTTAATTAAATTTCTGTCTGTATTCATTCACTAATGCATAACATGGAAGATGAAGCTGGGAAAATATCACATGACTTGATTATATTTGGTAATTGGTACTAATATTTTCTTCTGTTATTTAGTTTACATTCTCTTATTATTTTTTTTGTTCCTTGCAATTATCTTATTTACCTGCCTGAGAAATCTTGTAGCTATATGGATAAAGTCCATTTCTTTTTCCCCTTCTTTTGTTTTTGATTTTGTTCTTTTTTTTTTTTTTCAAGTCATAATCAGAAGGTTGGACCTTGTGGATGTCTTCCTCCTATTTTCAAGGGTACATATGCATGCTCCTAATGTGTTGGTCAGTCCAAGAAGTGTCAAGTCAAATATTCAAAATTTTGAATTTTATCTCTAAACCATAGTGACAGGTTAAGCAAATATCAAACATGTGTCTAGGAGTGTCCTTGAGGTGCCCAATCATATATGCTTCTATGTTATTCATGCAGCTTAGGTTCTCATTAAAATATTCTTTATTTCATTTATTTTATTTATTATTTTAATTTTTTTTTGTGCTCTTCCATATTAGTTATATTTGTAGTTTATGCTCTTGCACAGGCAAGAAGACCTCTGGAGACCATTTGGGCAATTTGGCGCTCTTAAGGACATTTACCTTCCAAGAGATTATTATACTGGGTGAGCTTGTGTAGCATGAGTAATGAGATTTCCAAGTTACTTTGCCTAATGAACCTGCTCCTATTTATCAAGTGAACCTTTACTTCCTCGTTTGATCATATTGACATGTTTATTAAACTAATACTACCATTTTGATTGTTGTATTTTTCCCCTTTAAGTTTTTTGGATGGTTGATTTCTTATTCATGTTCTACTCTTTTATTATCTCAACTTGGGTTGCTTTATTAAAGTTGTTGAGATTTAACAGTGAAATAAAAGTTTTGAAGACATCAATCAAGTATTAAGAGTTCTGTTGAGAGAATCAAGTAGTAAGAGTTGTGTTCAAGATGATGTTAATGGTAGTGAAGATTGGAAGGAATTTGGGTTTCTATACATTGTGAAGATTTCAAGATTTCAAGTCTTGAAGAATTTCGTGTCATCTTAAAACTGACACTTGCAAGGTCAGATGCCAAGTGCTTGCTCTATGTGCTAAACATGGCCTGTTGTATTAATGGGGATAATTTTGCCATGTTTCATTACTGGGATAATCCTGGAAAATTTTAATACCACGGGGCTGTTTGGAATTTTCCTAAAAGAATAGGGGTGTTTCACGTGTCGCACTTGTTCAAGTGGAAACCAACTCCAGTGTTGGTTTTGAAACCCCCAAAATAACAATTTTTTATATGGGGAAGCTGAATCTTCATAGATGTAAGTCACAAACACATTGAATAATAAAAACCCAGTTGTGCTACCCTATGCTGACTGGGCTCCTTTTGTTATTCAAACAGCCCCAAAGGGGTCCATGGCTTGGGCAGCATTTTTTAATCATCTTTCCAGTTTTTTATTTTTTATTTTTTAAAACTTGTTTTCATCCTCTCTTGTTTTTTGGTTTGGTATTGTTCCCCCCTATTTTGCAGGGAGCCAAGAGGCTTTGGTTTTGTCCAATATGTAGATCCTGCTGATGCTGCCGAAGCTAAATATCATATGGATGGCCAAATTCTTCAAGGGCGCCAGTTGACTGTTGTATTTGCGGAAGAGAATAGGAAGAAGCCATCTGATATGAGGGCTAGGGAGCGTGGTGGGGGGAGGTAGGTTTTTCTTCTCTCCCACACACATTCATCATGCTTAACGTATTGTCTTATTTTTATTTGGCATGAAATGTATAAATCTGTTCTCTTTGGCTTAGTTAGTGGTAGTGTCTCCCCCTGTATACATGTACTTGGGTTAAAAAGCTTACATGCAGGGATCGACTTTATGACAGAAGACGATCTCCGCCTCGGTATTCTCGCTCACCTAGGTACTCTCGATCTCCACCTCCACGCTATGCAAGATCGCGATCCCGCAGCCGTGACTACGACTCACCGCCTAAGCCAAGACAAATCTCAAGGTATGCAATATAGTCCTCTTACTTTTATTTTCCTTAGCAATTTGGCCTTTTTTCTGGAAGCCACAATTTCTCACCTGCTTCCCTTCGGTTCCGTTGGATTAGAATGAAACAGATGATAAAGTGGTAGAAAGTGAAGTTAAAGGAAGGAAATAGAAATGATTTTTTAGTTTCTTGTATGCATTTGACTAGGATGGAAATTTTGCAAGAAAATGATGAAAAAAATTAAATTTGTAATTTAGAAAACATGATAATATAGATTATAGATTATAGATCAGTCACTGCAGAATATGTAGTTGTGGAGGGGAAGCACATGGGCAAAGAGAGAAATGAAATAAGCTATCAAGTTTTGTGTGATAAATATTTCTTCTTGTATAATTTGCGTGTAATCAGAAACCTATCTAACAAGCTAATTTGAATTGTATAGCAAAGTTTAGTTTTCATTACTTTCTAGGAACCTATCTGAAAAAACAAAACAAAACAAAAAAAAATTCCCCTTTCTTTCACTTTCTTGTATTCTCCGTCTAACCAAACTGAGCCATAGTGTGTTTATCAAAGAAAAGATTGGGAAAAAACCCACTGTTCTCCTTATTTTTCTAGGCAAGAATATCCGTTTTCTTCTATTTTCTGGGTTCACTGTGTTCATTTGCAGATAACTTTCTTGGTGCTTTAGAATATTTTTCGTACATTTCTCTGTTGGCATTGCTAACCTTGTCTGGTGTTTATGATAATGGGGCAGGTCTGTTTCACCTCAGGAGAAAAGGTATAGCCGAGACAGGTCATACTCGCGGCGCAGTCGAGAGAGGTCATACTCAAGGTCTCCTGCTGTTTATAATGGATCCAGGAGCCGCAGTCGAAGTCCGGTGAGGGAGCGTTCTCCACCCTATAACGGTTCAAGGAGCCGCAGTCAAAGTCTGGTAAGGGAGCGTTCTCCTGTGAGGAGCAGGAGCCCCAGTCGTAGCAGAAGCCCAAATCCTGTAGATTACTCGAGGGAGCCGAGGGATGAATCTCCTAGTCAGTGAGACTACTAAACTGAGATTATTCCCTGCTAATATCAGATTTAGTTTTAAAAAAACAAAATTTGTTTGAACGACTGAGGTGCTGTAGTAGTATTTGATTGGATTTGAAGTTGGATGTTGGTTCTGTTTGGATGCTATGAATATTTGTGGTTGGACATTTTCTTGTATTCTGGTTGGACCATATTAATGTTTTTAGTGATAGTGTTTCATAACTACAACATTATAATATACTCAAAAACCTAGGTCTAGGATTGAAATCTTTTAGTTTTGAGGGGAACCTTTTGAATTCAACGACTTTCGGTTTTTCTCTTCCTTTTAAGTGTACTTTCAATTAAAAGGGTCAAAAATCAATAAAAAGTTAAAAAAATCGGATGTTTATTGAAGATTAGGACAATGCATCAGTGAAGTCTATGAACATATTGTTAAAACCTTTTAATGAATTCTTTAAAAATATATTTGAGTTTGGCTGGTTTATTTTTGAGTCTTTTTAAATTAATTTTAATTGAATTTGAGGAATTTGATTTTTTAAAAATGCAAATAATCAAGCCAGATAATGTAATAGATTGTTTAAGTTAATTTAAAAGAAGTTTGAATAATTTGATTTGTTTTATAACAATAATCTTATTGAAAATATAGTTGTAAAAAATAATTAGAACTAAATAATATACACTAGTCATTTTTTCAGGATGTTTCTAGATGTGTATAATACACCAATCCCGGTTGGTAGCTCGAAAGAGCGTGGGTCGAATGCGTCGAAAGGGCAAAACGACGTCGTTTTGCCCTTTGTGTTTTTTTTTTTTTTTTCTGCAGAGGGAAGAAGACAAGGGGAGGAAGAAGGAGGGGGAGAGGAGGGGAAGGGGAGGAGGGGAGGGGAGGGGAGGGGTCCAACAAACTCGGGGTGAGGCAGGGGCGGAGGCGGGGCGGCGAGACAGGCGGAGCTGCGGCGAGGCAAGGCGGAGCTGCGACGAGGACGGCGAGGCGACGATCGGCGGCGAGGCGACGGCGGAGTCACAGGCGACGAGCTCCTGCAGAGGCGACGAGCTCCTCGCGGTCGTCCTCGTCCTCCGCTGTCGTCGGCAGAACCAGACGAGCCTCTCTCCCTCTCTTCTCTGCTCTCCCTCTCTTCTCTGAAATTTCGGGCCATTCGACCCTTGGAAATTCGAGCTACCACCTTTTATTCATAATACACTAGTCATTTTTCATGATGGTTCTATATCTCCATCTGTTCAAAATTATTTGGAAATTTGCAATAATTGGTCCAATCCACATACTGACTTTTCAGCGCCCTTTTCAAAACCGACGAAGAGAAAACACAGAAAGCTTTTGGAGGGAGAATTACAAAAAGTGTCCAAACTTGTCAATCACTTTTTATTGATTTCTTTTTGGATGTCACAAATTTTTATTTTTTAATTTTTTTCTTATTAAATAATTTTTGCACAATTAACAAAATTATCTCCTTTCTCAAGTGATGAAAAAAGAAAAAGTGAAAAGGTTTGAGAGAGGAACTCTTTATATATTTTAATAAAAAAATTATTATTATTAATTTTTGCAATTCTTTCAATAATGCGTTGGATTAATAAAAGAAAAGTGGGAATAACACCACCTTTTTCCTTTTTCTCTTCTTCTTTTTATTTATTTATTTTTTAAATGTACTAGGTAAGTACTTTCTTTAAGGAATCAATAATTTATTTATTCTTTTATAATAAATAAGGAAACATTATATTACATATTTTTAAAGAGTGTTTATCATATACATATTATGACTAAAGAAAAAATTATACAATTTTATATTTCTCAAGTCATAGTTAAAAAAATATCATTACTAAACATAACATGAGATATAACTAAGAAATTCATAAGTCATAATTAAAGAAAAAAATAACATAAGTAAGATTCACATGATACAATATATATAGAAAAATGTTAGAAACTCTAAAATTTCTATCAAATTTTTTGTTAAATGTCTTACATGAGTGTGGGATCCACATGAGACATTTAATAGAACTTTTGAGTCTCTAATATTACTCATATATATATATATATATTATAATTTCCCTAATAAATACTTTTTTTTTTTGAACGACCCTAATAAACACTTGAAATCTTAAATTTTTTTATCAAATATCACATAAATGGTCCAGCATGAATGTATAGATCTTATACCTATACGAGTATTTTAATAAAAATTTTAATATTTTTTATTTTTTATATTTTTGGTTGCGTTTCTGACATTAATTTCTTTTATTAGTAACCAAAAAGACAAGCCACAAGACAAAACTCACGAACAGAGAGGTCTTGAACAGAGAGTATTTAGTAAAAATTTTAATATTTTTTATTTTTTGTTTTTTTGGCTGTATTTCTAGCATTAATTTCTTTTATTAGTAACCAAAAAGACAAGCCACAGGACAGAACTCACGAGTAGAGAGGTCTTGAACAGAGGGAGCCTGACATATTAGAAAGAAAGAAAAAGCTGCCATTGAAGAGGTCTCTGTAACTTCTTCTATAACTTGTTTATGCATTTATATTATATTATATTTGTTTTTAAATGTATTTATTAATTTGTCAAAGGGGATGTGGGTGGGGTACTGTATAGTCAAAAATTTTTTTTTTTTGGGGGGTGAATAATATAGTCAAGTTATTTTGCATTTAAAAGTGAAAGAGTTTTTATCAAGTGCACAGAGAGAAAGGGAGAGAGAGCGCCAGGATTGGCTGTTATGGTTTCCACGTGTAAGTGTGACTCTGTGACTGAGGCTTTTTAACTTTCTTTGTGAGGTTTTGCAAAATTTCAAAATTCTTTAGTAGATTCTCTTTTCTGGGTTGTCAAGTTTGTCTCTGAGGCTTGAAGCTCTGTCTTTGAAATTTTTAGGGTTTTGTTAATTCTTTTGAGTTCTCTTGAGAGAGGAGGGTGGATTTGCAGCTAAGCCACTATAACCAGGTACTACTTCTTCTTCACTGTTTTCTCTTGATTTCTGCTTGTTGGTACTCTTTTGGGTGATGTTTATTGGGTGTTTTGCTAAGTGGGTTCTCAGAGTTTAGGCTTAACGAGTAATGGGTTTCTGTTGTTTTTCCTATTTCTTGCCCTTCTTATTTTATTTCCTTTTTTTATATAAATAATTTGTTTGGGTTTTGGGATGATTGAAGATGTGCTTGAGATGAATTCCAGTTATCTATGAATTTTTGACACAAAAATCGACATGAGTGGGGATTATTATCTACTTGAAATTCATCAAGCATTTTAATCTTAGTGGAGGGAAACTCCTACTATGAGGATTGAGGCCTCACTCCTTGCTCTGGAACATCACTCCCCGTGCCGCTCCCAACCTTAAACTCTTCTAAACCCTGTCCCTGCTCGCGCTTCGTGCAACTATGTTTTTAGGGTTAATTACACTAATAGTCCCTATAGTTTGGACTTGTATCACTTTAGTCCCTGATTTTTCAATTGTGACACATTTGACCCTGAATTTTGAATCTGATTCCAAATAAGGACTATTGAAAATATTATTAGATTTTTTAAGTGTAAAATAGTCAATTTGATAAAATATAAACTAATTTGACAAAAATAAATGTCAAAAAAATATTTTTAATTTTTTTAAAATTATTTATATCCACCAATGATAAAATTATGTAAAATTAATAAAAATTACATGATTAATTTTTAAAATTAATTTTACATGATCATCATCCAAACACATAATAAAAATTAATTTGGTAAAAATAAATAAATAAATATCTAAAAAATTTATCAATTTTACATAATTTTATTTTTAGTAGGTATAAATAATTTTTAAAAATTCAAAAATATTTGCCTGACATTTATTTTTGTCAAATTAGTTTATATTTTATCAAATTGACAATTTTACTCTTGAAAAATCTAATTATATATTCAATTGTTCTTATTTGAAACAAGATTCAAAATTCAGGGTCAAATGTATCACGATTGAAAAGTCAGGGACCAAAGTGACACAAACCCCAAACTATAGGGACTATTTGTGTAATTTGCCCATGTTTTTAATTTTTAGAGAGTTTATCTCGTGCATCCATTGATCATGTTTCCGCAACAAATTGTTATTTTTTAATCGGGAAAAAGTAGTTTTCTAATATTCATTTATTTTTTTCTAAGTTTATGTTTAATTTTTTTTTAAGTAACTCTTATTTCTTGAATATAGTTTCAGCATGATGTCTTGATTTTGCAATCCTTTCATAGACTCACTCACCCATGTACATTGTGTTTTGAGCATGTACATATACATGCAATGTAATATGTATAACTCTTATTTCTTGAATATAGTTTCAGTATGATGTCTTGATTTTGCAATCCTTTCATGTACTTACTCACCCATGTACATTGTGTTTTGAGCTTGTATATATACGTGTAATGTAATATATATGGTTCACATCTCTACTTGGTTGCGGATTTGAGCTTTTAACTCTTTCATCATGACCCCTCTTGTGACATTCTTTTAATGGGATCAAAATATTCCTTCTCTCTTTCATGATTGCCCTCTTGGTTGCAGGTTTTTCAGATATTTTTTCATTATTTATTCATCTTCTTCTGTCTTCCCCTCTAAGAGGTTGAACTTTTGTTAATCATAATTTCATAGTTTCAACGTAACTGTTTAATTTTTAGTGCCTCTCCAAATCCTTTTTAATTATTCACCCGTCCATCACTAAACAAAACCTAGATGCTTCACTCAACACTCTCTTTCTCTCTATCATTTAGATAAAAGTAGAGAAGGTTTTGATCCTTCTTCACGCATCATGACTACAGTTTTGATTTTTTTTTTTTCTAATGTGTGTGACCTGTACTATTTTAGGGGCATGGTTCCGGATTATTTTGTGGTTAAAGTTAATTTTTTAGTTTCTTTCTGTGTAGATTTGGAGCTTTATTTAAGTTCTTTATTTGGTTTATTTTTTTATGCCATGAACTTGTGGTAATGTCAGTTAAACGTGAGTGAAGAAACACTCTAGAGTGAAAGTTGAGGTTGAAGATTTCTTGAATCAGATGATGCCCAAAATATGTCTCAGAAGCATCCTGCTTTTAATTGGTATGCTTTCCAATGCATCAGCTGCATTCGTAGGAATAAACATAGGCACTGATGTTTCCAACCTGCCGCCAGCTTCAGAAGTGGTTGCTATTCTTAAAACCACTCAAACAACTCACGTGCGCCTTTTTGATTCCGATGCTCACATGCTGAATGCTCTGTCAAACACCGGGATTGAAGTTATGGTCAGTGTCACTAATGAGGAAGTCTTAGGGATAGGAGAATCTCCATCAGCAGCCGCGACATGGGTTAATAGAAATGTTGCTGCTTACTTGCCTTCGACGAATATCACCGCGATTGCTGTTGGCAGTGAGGTCCTTACTTCAATCCCAAATGCCGCTCCCGTTTTGGTTCCCGCCATGAATTACCTTCACAAAGCCCTAGTTGCTGCAAACCTAAATTATCAAATCAAAGTATCAACCCCACAATCCATGGATATAATTGCTAGGCCATTTCCACCCTCGACCGCCAGCTTCAATTCTACATGGAATTCTACAATTTTCCAAATCCTTCAGTTTTTAAAAAACACAAATTCTTATTACATGTTAAATGCATATCCTTACTATGGGTACATTAATGGCAATGGCATCTTTCCCATTGATTATGCTCTTTTTCAACCACTTTCCTCAGTCAAACAGATTGTCGACCCAAACACGCTTTTTCACTATAACAGCATGTTTGACGCTATGGTGGATGCTGCCTATAACTCTATGGCAGCTTTCAATTTTTCAGGGATCCCAATTGTCGTGACAGAAACTGGGTGGCCATGGCTTGGTGGAGCCAATGAACCCGATGCCACTGCAGAGAATGCTGAAACCTTCAACAATAACTTGATTCAGCGTGTGTTAAATGGTTCAGGTCCACCTAGTCAGCCTACTTTTCCCATCAATACATATATTTATGAGTTATTCAATGAAGACAAGAGGCCTGGGCCTGCCTTGGAGAGAAACTGGGGTCTCTTTTATACCAATGGGACTGCTGTGTATTCTCTGAGTTCGAGTACTACTGGTCAAATCTCTGGGAATTCTTCTTCGGTTTTTTGTATTGCAAAACAAGGTGCTGATACCAATAAGTTGCAAAATGGACTGAATTGGGCTTGTGGTCAAGGTCACGCTAACTGCAGTGCTATTCAACCGGGACAGCGATGTTATAACCCTGATACTCTACGAAGCCATGCTTCTTATGCTTACAATGATTATTATCAAAAGATGCATAGCATTGGTGGAACTTGTGACTTTGGTGGTACAGCCACGACAACTACTGTTGATCCCAGTAAGTTCCTGCTGTCGTTTCTTAAACTTATAGTGTTATTCAGAGCTCTGTTTCTTTTGTTCTTTTTGATATGTCTTACAATTCAATCTGGTTTTATCCAGAGTTGGATTTTGTGGCTACCAATACTTCTTATGTAGACACATAGAATCTTTGGAAACCCTCTGTGCTTGTGAAAATTGGAAGGCCGGTGATTGGTATTTGACATGTCAGTGGAAGCAATGTCCGAGGGAAATTGAGTTTTAATGGTGCTAACACTTAGATGATCGATATGTATGATATATTGATATCTATAACATGCCTTAGTTTGGCTTTTGCACTGGAAAATGATGCATTATTCTTTGAGGAATCACTACAAAATAAGCTTGAGACAAACTGACGCTCAACTTTGGTGTTCATTAAATTACATTAGGTTAACGGTTTGAGTCTTGCCACAGGCAACTCCCCCCTCCCCCAGGCTATGGTCTCCAATGTACCAAAAATAGTACATTATTCTTGGAAGTTGCTTTTAATACCTAACCTAGATATACATAGGCATTGATTTTATTGATGGAATGCATTACTTGTAGCTCTTGGCTATCACAGACCTAAGATGAAAATGTGGGATTTTGTCACCATTGAAGGTAGGTTTTTATAGTTGAGTCTTTGTTAATATTTTGCTAATAGGGCTTCATTTCTCGCTGTATCTTTTATGAATTGCTTCACAATTTACATAAAATTTATTTAAGAAACACTCACTTACAGGTCTGGAACATATTTTCCTGGAAATTTATTTTGCCACTTGCGTTTTTCACCATTTTCTTTGAGTGAATAATGGCTGTGATTGGTCTCTTTCATTTTGAGGAGAAAATGAAGGATTTAAATGGGAGAGCATTGCTAAACCTTGTTAACTCTTTTTTCACAATGTCATTTCACTTGAATTCACAGGGAAGTAACAATTTTCCAAACGTGATTCCTTGATTTTCTTAAAAATGTCATTCTATGCCAGGCTAGAGGCCCTTTTAGTCAAGCTCACTCTTAGGCCTGCGGTTTTTAGTAGGCTTTAGGCTCTCAGGAAAGGCCCCCGCCTTCTTTTCCATTCAATAATCCAATCTTTATTTTTATTTTTCATTGATAATGTCAATTTCCCCCCCCTCCAAACACACATTAATGTGTACTAATTGGTCGTTATTTTTTTATTGATATGCCTTATATTGTATCCGCTCCACAGCCTTATAGATTTTGATAATATTGTTAATCATTTTGAGTTGTGTATTTTGGTTTCCTGAGCTTATGCTCAACTAGAAGTGGATATCTCTGGGTACTTGATTACTAATTTTTAGAGTGATACAATATATATTCAAAAGTTAGAACTATCTTTTTCATTGTTGCAAATTTTGCCGTGGGTATTTGGCTTAATTGGATGCATATACCAATTGAATAGGTTTACATTCTTGTATTGTATGTTTGCCGGGTTTTTCTTTTCCTTTATTTTAAATTTCTTATTTCATTGATATTTTGATACTATTATTTTATACATTATGAATCAAGCCTGTACTTTATTACATTATTTTATTTCCTCTTATTTTTTCTATTGATGTGTGCTTTTTTGCAGGCTATGGAACGTGTATCTTTACCGGAAGGTGAGAACTTCGATCTGCATATGTTCCTAAATTTATTTTTTTGTCTCGGTCTGGCCTATAACATTTAATATTTTTTTTGGGACAGTTCAAATTCGAGCTCAAGTACAATAATCTCGCCTACCGCTGCATTTGGACCAACTACTTCTTCCACTGGAGAGAGTTCGAGGATTCAAATTCCAGAGTTTGGGTCGTTGATTTTAGGATTTATTGCTTTGATCTTGCTCGATTCATTCCGGGTTGCGTAATTAGTCAGTGCTCTGAAAATTGCAATGAAATCATGGGAAATTCTCGAGCTTTGACAGTTCATTTTGATGATTCCAATGTTCATTTTTGTTAATCATATCCCATTTTTAGTCAATTTTGATTCTTTTCTTTAATTCCTTTCCTTTCCTCTTCTTTATTTTGCAAGTGAGCATGTGCATATGTATATTGTTGCAAGACTTCTAGACTTCTGTTCCTTGAAATGGTAACAGCATTTGGAGATGAATTTTGGATTTTGGAATGACAAAAAAAAAGGAGCTTGGAATGGAATGTGTTTATTGGGTTGGGATTTAGCTTTTACATATGGAGGGTGAGTCAAACCTATGAACCTTTAAAAGAGTTACACAGGCTATGATTACTGGGTTAGAATTTGAAATAATCTAGTGATTTTGATTTTTAAAATTTAAAATAATTATTCTACTAATAGATCTTAACCTCTACTCTTCTATTTTAGATTTATTGATCTATGTCCTATTGTTCATAAAATTATACAAAATTTAACTCAAATTCTATTCAAAGAAAGGACACTCATTCAAATATAGACATGAAACAAATTTTTATATAGGACAGAGAAATAAATGCTTAAAAAATGTGAGTTATCACCTCTCAATTAATCTAATTCTTTTCTAAAAAAATGTTGAAATGTGTGAATATCTTAAATATGCAAGATATATTTAAATTCATCGTAGGGATAAATTTAAAGATTTCCAAAATAATCTTAGAATTTTGTTAGGGTCCGTTTGGCAAGGAGGGTTGAGGTTATTTTAGCCACAAAAGATAAAATAGACTATTTTAGTCACAACAAACAAAATATTACACCCAACCCATAATCATTACATTATTCTCTCACAAAAAAAGTCAAAAAAGCCAAAAAGTCATTTCTAAACCAAACTTTTTAGCCTTAGACTAAAATAATAAAAAAAAAGTCAAAAAGTCAACCTATTTTTCAAACGGAGGCTTAGTCATCTCAAATCCCTTCATAAAAAATAAAGTAATGGTTATATTTTAGAGATATACTTTTCTTATGTAAAAATTATTAAAAGTGATTTTTGGGAGAAACAACCATGGATTTTTTTTTTGAATTAAGGTTGTAACCAAAATTTCACTCAAATATGACAACAAAAAGAAAAGTAAGGAAAAGAAAAGTGAGAGACTAATGAACTAATGACATCGTTTATAATTCCGACGACGCTATCAAATGATCTGATCTTCTTTGATAAATTACATTTTCTTTATATTTAGTCATTTTTTCCCTTTAACTTTGAAAATTTATTTATTTTTACTTTAATCATTTATGTTTCAATTTAATTTAAAAATTAATTTATATTTAAAATTAGATAAAAAATAATACATTAACAGTCATATTTTATTATATAATTGACACTTTTGACACAAATTTAAATCTTAATATAATAATATATTTTTTTTATATTTATGTAATAGTTAATGTAGTAGTTTTTATATAATTTTGAATGTAAATTAACTTTATAAATAAATTCAAAAAAATCTTAACACATAAAGGGCTAAAATGTAAAAAATAAACTTAAAAGATCAAATTGATCAAATATAAAGGGGGCAAATTGTAATTTACCCATCTTCTTTAGGGGGTGTTTTGGGAAATACATTCTTTGGCTTTACTTATTTTCGTTTCTAGTGAATTTTTTTTAAAATTTTCAAGAAGTTTTAAGTTTCTAAATTATAATTTTTTAAAAAAAACTATACAAAAATTCAAAAAACAAAAAAATCAAAATAAGCAACATTTTTTCACTTTTCATCTTAATGATTTTTTTTAAAATTTTTTTTCACAAAAATATATACTACTTTTTATATTTGTCTCGATAAGACAGACACAAATGTAAAAACAGATTTACATAAATTTAAAAAAAAAAAAAATCACTAAAGATAAAAAAAAAAAAAAAATTTTCTTCCAAAATATCCACACAGGGCTCTCTCTCTCTTCCAAACTTTCTCTGTTGTTGTGTGTAGAGAGAGAGAGAGAGAGAGCACAAATAGTACAGAGAGCCAATGAACTCCAGCACAGGGACGTCGGCAGGAGGAGGAGGAAGGGGAAGATCATGGCCGTCGACGACATCGGTGTCGGCGTCAGGTAAGAGAATTCAAAAGGAGATGTCCGACCTCAACCTCGACCCTCCTTCCGATTGCTCCGCCGGCCCCAAAGGCGACAATCTCTATCACTGGGTCGCCACCCTCATTGGTCCTTCTGGTTCTCTCTCTCTCTCTCTCTCTCTCTCTCTCGTTGAATTTGAAATGATAATGCTCAGTGTTGAATATTGTTTGAAAATTTACATGTTAGTGTACTAGGGTTAGTTAGGGTACTCGTTAGGGGGAAAAGGAACGGAAAATTAAAATTATTACTATTGTGCTTTGTCTTTTTTTGAATCTGGATCCTCAATTTAAAGTAAACATTTTTAATTCTTTTAAAAAAAAAAACAATGTAATGATTGGTTGTTAATACACACACATAAGATAACAGGTCCAATTTTGCATTACCCATTTTCTCAGTTGGATTTCTTGGGCTCTTGAATGTGTTGTTTGAATGTAAAATATGAACTAACTTTGTAGTATTTTCTAAATGGTATTTTAGTTTTATGGTGCTTACCTTCACTGCACATAATAAATGATTTTAGAAAAAAAATGTTCTAATCTTGCTTACTTGTCCAGTATGTTTTTATAGAAGGGGTTTCTTCACATTCTTTTTGTAGGAACACCTTATGAAGATGGCATCTTTTTTCTTGACATAACATTTCCAAGTGAATATCCTTTCAAACCTCCAGAGGTATGCTCAAAAACATTCCAAATAAATACTGAGAATTACTTAACACATTAATTTTATTTTGTCTCCTCAAAGACTAAATGTCACATAAGATTTAGGCCCTGTTTGGTACTTAAGTTTTTAGTTAAAAAATCAAAAAATTATTACAAGGCATCAAATCATTATCTACTTTTTTATATATCTTTTCGTAAAAAAGTCAAAAAAATCACTGAAAAAACCAATTCTCAAACACCCCCTTAGGCTGCATTTGGTTTGGTTCATGGATTTGGGGATGGATTTGAAAAGGGAAAGGGAAAATGTGTGTGAAAAATAGGTGGATCTTTTCGAACTATACATGCTTTAAGGAGTACAAAGTTTAAGGGAGTCCTTGCCATCATGATGCTGCATCTAATGCATGGACAAATAAGTATAATAGGTTTGGAAGCCTAAAGCAAAGTCTACAATTCCTACAAGGCTATGATCATCAAGAAAAACTTTTGGTCCAAACACTCGTGTTCATGTTAGTGTTTAGGGTTTTATTTAAATTTATTCTATACGATGGGCAAGACTTCACTGGGAGAAATAGAAGAGTGCATGTAACATTGTTGGGCATTATTATTGTTCCATCTTTTTATTTTATAATTTTAGGTTCAGGACTGCAGGTGGTGTTCAAAACTCGAATCTACCACTGTAATGTTGATTCTGCTGGCAACGTTAGTTTAGACATCCTGAAAGACAGTTGGAGTCCGGCCCTGACGATATCAAAAGTGCTCCTTGCTGTGAAATCTATGTTCACTAACCCGGACACATGTGAGTATTTCCACTCAATTTGTGACCTGGTTGAGGCAGGTTTATAGGTTGTCAAGTCTTTTTTGGATCTTGAGCAGTAATTTGGGTTTAATTTAAGAATTTGACAATCCAACTACCTTCTTTTATTTTCAATTACTTTGTTCAACTGAGATATATATTGTTCTACTAATCAACTGACATGCTTAATTCTTGTAGATAATCCAGTTGTTCCAGGGATTGCTTGCTTGTACTTGGCTGATAGAGCAAAACATGATGAATTAGCTGCAGAATGGACCCTGCGATTTGCGAGGTAAATTTGATGAATTTTGATAAAAAGAGACCTTTGTACTTGATAGGTTTTATTTACACAAGCAGCCTCTTGCATGACCATCATGTGTAGTGAGTGATGTCTCTGTTGTAAATAATAATTAAGCATGTATGATTGATAATTAATTGCTTTTCTTTAAAATTATTGACAGCCTAGCAACTTAACTTCTCATATATTTGGTATAATTTAAGTTTGTAAGTTTTCAACTTTTTGCTGCTAAGGCAATGGAGATTATCTAAAATATATATATATACACATGGAAGAGTAACTGTGGGAGTGGTCAATATGAAAAGGATAGGGAAGAAAATAAAAACCCTATTAGTATTGGAATACAAATATATATCTAGCTTGTGTTTGTTTTGAAGGATTAGGGTGTGGGATTGGAATATTAGTCCCACCGGACTAATAATCCATTGTTTGTTTGAAATTTTTTGTTCCGGACTAATAGTCCCCCCGAATTATTAGTCCCACAAATATGGGACTATCCTATCCCATGGGGGGTGGGATAGAAACCATGGGATTGGTATCCCATTAGATTATTTTGTGAAATGTCCATTTTACCCTCCATGTTATTACTTAGTAAACAATTAGAAAAGGGTAAAATAGTCTTTTGAGCATTTATAAATTATTTTTTTAGTATTGTTAATTTAAAATTATATATTAAATAAAAAATTTAAATTGTAAATTATAAATTAAATTTAATTAAAAATAATAAATTAAAAATTATGGCCTTATAAATTAAATTTTTTTAGTGTTGTTAAATTATAAAATTTACATATTAAATAAATTATTTTTTTAGTGTTGTTAATTTAAAATTATATATTAAATAAAAAATAAAAAATATAAATTAAATTTATTTAAAAATAATAAATAATAAATTATGGCTTATAAATTAAATTTTCAATGCTATTAATACTCTAATATATACCATAGTTAGACATTTCATAGGTACCCCAACTAATATATATTCTCGCATACATGATCAACTTAGTAACCTTACTTGCCCAACATTAAGTGATTTTAGATGGTATAAAGATGTTTTTACCTCTAGAGTTATGTTAAGAGAAGACTGTACTAAATTTTTTTGGAAAGAAAAATTTATTAATGGATTACTTAGCCTTTTTGCTCATAAAATTAGAGATGTTCTTAGTCAACCTACTGGTATTATTGAATACGATAATTTAATTTATGGTGATATCGTTAGCACTATTCAAAAAGAAGGATTAAAAATGTGTATAGATCTTAAACTTACTCAAAAAGCTGCTAAAGATGAACACAAGGCTAAATATGAATTAGGTAATTTCTATGAACAATATGGTTTACCTCCAGTAGCACCCTCTTGCTGTAAATCACATAAATACTTTAAAAATAAACATAAAACATCCAAAAAATATTCTAATAAATATAAAAAGAATTATTCACCTTCCAAATCTACTAATAAATTTTATACTAAACCCAAAAAGAAATATTATAAGAAATCGCATCCAAAATCTAAATCTAATAAAGATATTACTTGTTATAATTGTGGTAAAAAAGGTCATTATTCTAATAAATGTAAAGAAAAATAAAAATTAAAAGATAAAGTTAATCAACTCCAAATTAATGATGAATCCAAAAATCAATTATATGAAATCTTTTAATTAAATCAATCTGTCAGTAATTCCTCTTCTGATGATCCAAGTACTTCATCTTATTATCATTCACCTAGTGAAGATTCTGATAATAATATAGAATTAGGATGTAATGATGTTTGTTGTAAACCAGTTAAACAAATCACTGTTCTTACTAAACAAAATCAAGAAGAAATTGCTCTTATTGAATTAATTAGCCATTTAGAAAATCCAGAATTAAAAACGAAGTATACTGATCAATTAAAATCTTTATTAACTAATCAAGATAAAAAACCTAAATTTGATAAATCAATTACTAGCTTATATAAAACCTTAGAAAGATTTAAAAATAAACAAAAAGAAGTTACATTACAGGATTTACAACATGAAATCAATCAGATCAAACAAACTATTAAAGAATTACAAAGTAAAGATAGATCCTTAGAAGATGAAATTATTACATTAAAACTTAATAAGAGTTTAGATAATTTTCAAACCAATGATGAATCACCTCATGAATCTCCTAATGAATCTAAACATGATTCTGATCATACTAATCCTGCAAATCTTGTGTTTGATAATCGATCACATCAATCTCAATCTCTTAATCATGAAGATCAACGTGAATCCATTATTCATGCTAATCAAAAAGATGAAAATGATTTACCTATCTTTGATAAAACTATTGGTTATTATCACCTCTTTTGGTATCAGAGCCTTATCAGACTGCCGATCCTCTCACTCTCCGAGTACCGGGAAAGAGAGGCTCTCCTGCGGCAGGTGCGGGTGCGCTCAAGTGCTAGTGCCCGTATGCTTTGGTAGGTACGCGATGCTGCCGTCCGCCCCTAAAAAGGCCTGGTATCGTGGGATTAGGGGCGATCAAGCATAAGCACCTTGTGTAGTTCCCCCTCGAGGGTTGTTTTCGCAAGAGTCCCCTTTTGGTATCAGAGCCAAGTTATGTTGCTATCTATTGCTTACTGCTTTGCTACTTCTGAGTCAACTCTATTTTCTTTCTGATTAATCTGTTGCCAGTCATCTTAATCTGTTAAAATTATATCTGTGTCTTTCCAGGTTATTACTAGTCACCCACTTTCGCCCAATCCTTGGTAAGTCCTTTGGTTAGGCAGGTTGGATTTTAGGGGTCTTCCGAATAGGGTATGTATGAACACAGCGTATGTGAAAACATGATAAATTTAGACAATGTATTAAGATTCCTGTAAAACAGTTTAATTAAAAGAAAAATGAGTCGATTATTTAGAAGTAATTCATCGGTCAGTTCTAGATCAACCACTTCGCCCTCAATACCTAATCAAGGAATAGTAATTAATGAAGAAGATGTAGAAATACAAAATAATAAACTTGATTTAAGTTGGAATATACCAAAATTATCAGTTAAAGAAATTTATAAAACTACTTTTATACAAAATACTTTTAATGTTAATTTGCATGTTAAAACATTAGAACAAGTATATGCTTTATCTAAACCCTATGAAACATGTCAGTTATTTGATGCTAATACTATTAAACGACATTTAAAAAATGGTCATAATTTTATTCATTTAGGATTAATTCAAGTTGGAATCAAACCATTAACTCCTCAAGGTAAAAATGCTTCAGTTTTATTATGTTTAAGAGATGCTCGTTTTCTAGATTATAATGACAGTTTAATGAGTATGTTGGAAATTGGTCTCCATAAAGGACCCGTTCATTTTAATTGTTTTCCTGATTTTACTCTTAGCTTACGTGATCCACATATATTAGATGCATTAACTTTGAATATTCAATTAAATGGTTCATTTACTAACATGAAAGATAAAGTTCATAATATTGCTTTAATTTATCGTGTTCATTATAAATGTATTAAAACTAATTTAAATGTTCATGCTTTACATAGAAGTCCAAAAGATAAAACATTATTAATTCAAAGTAGTAGTATTGATACTAATATTAATACACCTCAAATGATTGAATGGAAAGATATAAATCTCCCTGATTAATTGGTTACTGTTAATGAAAATTACAAACAGAATAAAAAACAATATGCTAGTCAAGATATTCAAGATATTCAACAATTTACTGATGGTTCAGTTCGTATAAAATTTAATCGTAGTCAATCTTTTAGACATAGTACTTCAAGTGTACCTACTGATACTGATATTGATGATGAAATATTTAATACTCCTTTATTTCGGAAAAATAGTCAAATCAATCTTGGTCAAACTTCACACAGTAAATTAAAAGGTATTGATAATTCTACGACCTTTCAAATTAGTAAACCTGTTTATTCTACTCACACACATTTACCTGAAGATGATACTGAATCTCAAAATTCCCCCACTCAAACTGATTTTGAAGTTGTACCTCCAATAAATCTTCAATTAATGACAATTCGTAAATCTTTTACTCCTGATTTAGATAAATTACTTATTGAATTTCGCTCTAAGGAAAATCGGACTAAACGACATGCTTATCGTGCTAAATATGATTCTGCTCAACAATCCCGAATCACTAGAAAATGGTATGATTTTATGATTGAATATAGTATGGAAATGCCTTTCTTTGAATACTTTGAAAATTATTACAAAAAAGGTTAATACAATCACAAAACATAAATGGAAAACTTCTCCCAATATTTCAGTTAGCTCTAGTCATCCTCCATTATCTAATATAATTATCGAACACCAAGGATCTGCTGTCCCAGCCTCTCCTTTTAAGTTGCCTGGTACTGACCCTGAAATTAAAAAAGTTATTGAACAAAATAATTATACTAATCAATGTTTAAAAACTATTGGTTCACAATTAGATAAGATAGAAACTAACTTAGATAATTATTCAATTCCCACTTCTTCAACTAAACAAACCCTAGATCAACCTTTGCTTAATCTACCTAATAATCGTTCCAAACGAACTAGTTTAGTTACCAATGATAATTCTACTATCAAAGCTATTGAACAATTATTTACTAAATTAAGTACCACTGAAACATCCTCTCCTTCTACTAATAAAGGTTTTACTGTTTTAAATCAACAACTTGCTTTAGACACTGTTTCTAATCAATTTGAAACTGATACCACTGATACTGAAATAAATCAATTAACGTAACAATTTCAATCCTCTAATCTTAATAAAATTCATTATCCTAAAGTTAATCCTCAGACTACTAAAAATTGGTATTCTCGACCTACGCCTCCTGATCTCCAATATGAAGAAACTAATCTTAACAATCAATTTTCTGTATCTGCTAATAAATGATACGAATGGAATATTGATGGTCTTAGTGAAGATCAAATCCTTCAAAAATTAAATCATTTATCTATGGTTGCAAATAGTTATCTTAGTAATTACCCTAATTACTCTCAACCTGAAATTGTTTCTTTAATCACTTCTGGTTTTACTGGTATGCTCAAATCTTGGTGGGAAAAATATCTTACTGAAGATCAACGTGAATCCATTATTCATGCTAATCAAAAAGATGAAAATGATTTACCTATCTTTGATGAAACTACTGGTTATTATCACCCTGATGGTATTAATACTTTAATATATACCATAGTTAGACATTTCATAGGTACCACTACTAATATATATTCTCGCATACATGATCAACTTAGTAAGCTCACTTGCCCAACATTAAGTGATTTTAGATGGTATAAAGATGTTTTTACCTCTAGAGTTATGTTAAGAGAAGACTGTACTAAATCTTTTTGGAAAGAAAAATTTATTAATGGATTACCTAGCCTTTTTGCTCATAAAATTAGAGATGTTCTTAGTCAACCTACTGGTATTATTGAATATGATAATTTAACTTATGGTGATATCGTTAGCACTATTCAAAAAGAAGGATTAAAAATGTGTATCGATCTTAAACTTACTCAAAAAGCTGCTAAAGATAAACACAAGGCTAAATATGAATTAGGTAATTTCTGTGAACAATATGGTTTACCTCCAGTAGCATCCTCTCGCCGTAAATCACATAAATACTTTAAAAATAAACATAAAACATCCAAAAAATATTCTAATAAATATAAAAAGAATTATTCACCTTCCAAATCTACTGATAAATTTTATACTAAACCCAAAAAGAAATATTATAAGAAATCGCATCCAAAATCTAAATCTAATAAAGATATTACCTGTTATAATTGTGGTAAAAAAGGTCATTATTCTAATAAATGTAAAGAAAAACAAAAATTAAAAGATAAAGTTAATCAACTCCAAATTAATGATGAATTCAAAAATCAATTATATGAAATCTTTCAATTAAATCAATCTGTCAGTAATTCCTCTTCTGATGATCCAAGTACTTCATCTTATTACCATTCACCTAGTGAAGATTCTGATAATAATATAGAATTAGGATGTAATGATGTTTGTTGTAAATCAGTTAAACAAATCACTGTTCTTACTAAACAAAATCAAGAAGAAATTGCTCTTATTGAATTAATTAGCTGTTTAGAACATCCAGAATTAAAAACGAAGTATACTGATCAATTAAAATCTTTATTAACTAATCAAGATAAAAAAACCTAAATTTGATAAACCAATTATTAGCTTATCTAAAACCTTAGAAAGATTTAAAAATAAACAAAAAGAAGTTACATTACAGGATTTACAACATGAAATCAATCAGATCAAACAAACTATTAAAGAATTACAAAGTAAAGATAGATCCTTAGAAGATGAAATTATTACATTAAAACTTAATAAGAGTTTAGATAATTTTCAAACCAATGATGAATCACCTCATGAATCTCCTAATGAATCCGAACATGATTCTGATCATACTAATCTTGCAAATCTTGTGTTTGATAATCGATCACATCAATCTCAATCTCTTAATCATGAAGATCAACGTGAATCTATTATTCATGCTAATCAAAAAGATGAAAATGATTTACCTATCTTCGATGAAACTATTGGTTATTATCACCTCTTTTGGTATCAGAGCCTTATCAGACTGCCGATCCTCTCACTCTCCGAGTACCGGTAAAGAGAGGCTCTCCTGCGGCAGGTGCGGGTGCGCTCAAGTGCTAGTGCCTGTATGCTTTGGTAGGTACGCGATGCTGCCGTCCGCCCCTAAAAAGGCCTGGTATCGTGGGATTAGGGGCGATCAAGCATAAGCACCTTGTGTAGTTCCCCCTCGAGCGTTGTTTTCGCAAGAGTCCCCTTTTGGTATCAGAGCCAAGTTATGTTGCTATCTATTGTTTACTGCTTTGCTACTTCTGAGTCAACTCTATTTTCTTTCTGATTAATCTGTTGCCAGTCATCTTAATCTGTCAAAATTATATCTGTGTCTTTCCACGTTATTACTAGTCACCCACTTTCGCCCAATCCTTGGTAAGTCCTTTGGTTAGGCAGGTTGGATTTTAGGGGTCTTCCGAATAGGGTATGTATGAACACAGCGTATGTGAAAACATGATAAATTTAGACAATGTATTAAGATTCCTGTAAAACAGTTTAATTAAAAGAAAAATGAGTCGATTATTTAGAAGTAATTTATCAGTCAGTTCTAGATCAACCACTTCGCCCTCAATACCTAATCAAGGAATAGTAATTAATGAAGAAGATGTAGAAATACAAAATAATAAACTTGATTTAAGTTGGAATATATCAAAATTATCAGTTAAAGAAATTTATAAAACTACTTTTATACAAAATACTTTTAATGTTAATTTGCATGTTAAAACATTAGAACAAGTATATGCTTTATCTAAACCCTATGAAACATGTCAGTTATTTGATGCTAATACTATTAAACGACATTTAAAAAATGGTCATAATTTTATTCATTTAGGATTAATTCAAGTTGGAATCAAACAATTAACTCCTCAAGGTAAAAATGCTTCCGTTTTATTATGTATAAGAGATGCTCGTTTTCTAGATTATAATGACAGTTTAATGAGTATGATGGAAATTGGTCTCCATAAAGGACCCGTTCATTTTAATTGTTTTCCTGATTTTGATTGTTTTAAATTCATATCACCACCTGAAGTTTTAGAATTAAATCAATTGAAAGATTGTTCTATTTCTCAAATTATTAATCGACTAACCCGTCAGTTACGTTTTCTTAAAGAAGTCAATTATAAAAGAATTGATCAACAATTAACTGATCCTATTATTATATCTCAAATTGAAGAGTTTAAATTAAAATTAGAAACCACTGTTTGTTCTACTTTACTTATTGCATTTTGGCATAGGAAAAAACATGTAGTTACATTATCATATATTAAGAATTTTAATGAAAGACAAATTCCTACTAAATCTAGACCTATTCAAATGAATCATGAATTACTTGAAATGTGTAAAAAAGAAATCAATGAACTATTAAAAAATAGAATCATTAGTCCAAGTAAATCACCATGGTCTTGCCCTGCCTTTTATGTTAATAAAAATGATGAATTAGAACGTGGCGTCCTTCGCTTAGTCATTAATTATAAACCATTAAATAAAGTTTTAGAATGGATTTGATATCCTATTCCTAATAAAAAAGATTTGATTAAAAGACTTATAGTCAAGTTATTTTTAGTAAATTTGATTTAAAAAGTGATTTTTGACAAATTTAAATTCATCCTAAAGATAGATATAAAACTGCTTTTACTACACCTTTTGGTCACTATGAATGGAATGTAATGCCATTTAGATTAAAAAATGCTCTTAGTGAATTTCAAAATATAATGAATGACATATTCAACCCATTTAGTCATTTTTCCATTGTTTATATTGATGATATATTAATTTTTTCAAAATCAATTAGTGAACATTGAAAATATCTTACTGCATTCTTTTATACTATTAAAAGTCATGATTTAGTCATTTCTACTCCTAAGATTAAATTGTTTCAGACTAAAGTTAGAGTTTTAGGTTATGATATTCACCAAAGTACTATTTTGCCTATTAGTCGTTCAATTGAGTTTGCGTCTAAGTTCCCTGATGAAATCTTAGATAAAACCCAGTTACAACGGTTCTTAGGTTCTCTTAATTACATTGTTGAATTCTACAAAGATCTTAGGAAAGTTTGTCAACCTTTGTTTGATAGGTTAAAAGATAATCCTCCTCCTTGGTCTTCTACTCATACTGCTATTGTTAAACAAGTCAAACAATATGTTAAGTCTCTTCCTTGTCTTGGTATTCCTACTGAAAATTCTTTCAAAATTATTCAAACTGATGCTTTTGATATTGGTTATGGTGGCATTCTTCTTCAGAAAGTCACTTCTCAATCATCTGAACAAATTGTTCGTTATCATTCTGGTGTCTGGAATAAAGCACAATTAAATTATAGTACTATTAAAAAAGAGATTTTATCTACTGTTTTATGTATTAGTAAATTTCAAGATGATATTTTAAATCAAAAGTTTTTACTTCGTGTTGATTGCAAATCTGCTAAATATGTTTTGGAAAAAGATGTTCAAAATCTTGCTAGTAAACAAATTTTTGCCCGTTGGCAATCTATATTAAGTATTTTTGATTTTGATATTGACTATATACCTGGTTGTCAAAATTCTATTCATAATTTTCTTACCCGGGAATTTTTACAGGGGAGATAGGGATGGCCACTCCTTTTATCTCTTACCATAAAACCCAAATTACCCATTACCAAACCTTGATACACCAACTTGCTTATCGCATTGCCAGACTCAAATTAGCTAGAAAAACTACTAAACGTGCTCAATACATTAATTACCATCAGATTCAAGCTCGTCGCCATTTACTTGTTGATTATTACAACTGTCTGGATTACCATCAAAATTACTTAGATCTCCTTAGTGGTTGTTAATCTTTGTTGCTAACCTTTGTTTCTATTTAAACAGTTGTCTCACCCAAGGCCTCCTTCCAAAGCCTTGGTCCCATCTAATCAACAAATTGTTCCTCCTCCTTTGGAGTTACTTACCCAGTACCATCCTATTGAAATGATTAACCGTTACCAAGTTCTTGGTAACATTCCTAAACCTAGTTACACCTCTGCTTTGGCTACTGATCCTTTTGCTTCATCCAGCCAAGCAACAGTTACTCCATACCCTGCTAACCCAATTAGAACTGCTCGATCTGAGTTTGTTAAATCAACCACTACTAATCTCTTTTTCAAAGAGCCTAGTCACCCAAAGAGTCAAACTGTTCATGATCTTGCTAAATTTTTCTTTCCTCCTGGATGTCATTTTGTTCCTATGCATCCAGATAAATCAATTACCTTCTATAAAGATATTCTGTTCAATCATCAATCAATTGTGATTAAATCCATTTATGATCGAATGTACACTAGTAAAGTTGTTTACCATTCTTTGTATATTCACAACATTGTTTCCCTAGTTGAATGGGGTTCTCCTTATCAGCTTTGAGATTTACCTAATCACTCCCTCCAGTATAATTACTATGATTACATGAATGCTTGGTTCAAAGTTTTCTTGTACCAAAATGAAACCTTCAGTCACTCCTGGTTTATTCAATTTGATCAAAAGTTCAAATCAGAATTCCCTTCTTGGTTTCTGAGATGGTGGACTCATTATGGCGCCATATCAGATGTCGTCCCTGATATTCTGATTGAACAAATTAACTATTTTTCAACTGTTTTCCCATTTACTCCACAGCAGAAGAAATTCCCTAAATTGCTTATTTTTATATCCAAATACAAAATTTCTTGGATATTTAAATGGCATTATGGTATTTCTGATGATGTTATTTACCGACAACATTATGTTAAATGGTGGGACAAATTCACAGTGCATCGCATTGTTGAAATTGTTCAATCTGAATTTCCAATTAACAAGCATGCCCCTACGCCTGCCATGGTTAAAACTCAGCAGAACCAAACCGCTGCAATCACCCAAGGAAATAAGGGGACTCTTGCGAAAACAACGCTCGAGGGGGAACTACACAAGGTGCTTATGCTTGATCGCCCCTAATCCCACGATGCCAAGCCTTTTTAGGGGCGGACGACAGCATCGCGTACCTACCAAAGCATACGGGCACTAGCACTTGAGCGCACCCGTACCTGCCGCAGGAGAGCCTCTCTTTACCGGTACTCGGAGAGTGAGAGGATCGGCAGTCTGATAAGGCTCTGATACCAAAAAGGGGGAAGCAGCGCAAAACAAGAAATAAAAGGGGGAAGCAGCGCAGAACAAGAAATACAGATAAACCAATCCGATGGAATAATATGCACACAAAATAATCAAAACTTTAAATAAAACTTTAATAAACGTACAATTGTTTAACAGGAGGAACTGCAATGAATTGCGTCCAAATACATTTTAATCAAAGAAAGAAAATTGATTATTTGACTAGTTGACTAGGTTTTGGTTCTCACTCAGTAGTTTCAAACCAACTCTGATTACAAATGACTAAGTGATTACAATTTATAGAAAAGAAAATTAACTATGCAGCATGTGACTTGGTTGATTAGGAGAGCAGCTGGCAGCACATAGGATTGAGCAGGCTGTCGGATGCTTTCGGTTGATTGACAAAAGTTGAAGCAGCTTTTGACTTTGTTGATTGATGAACAGTGAAAGTGAATAATAACTTTTACTATTCATTACTTTCGGTGGAAACATGTGATTAAGGAATCAATATAAATACAAATTGGCAGCTTTTTTCAAAAGAGTATTGATTGAAGCTAATTTGTATCTATATGGAATCCAATGCAGAGCTGACTAGGCATATGGATCCTGAGCATCTTGAAACTCGGGTCCATATGGGTTTTGATTAGTTGATCCTTCAGAAGAGTTTGAACTTTCTGACCTTTCTTCCGAACTGGTCTTTTGGGCCGGTGCAGGAGGTTCATCATCAGAAGGTTCATCTTTTAATTGGGCCTGGGCCTGATCCATCAGGAGACATTTATAAATTACAAGGGTAAAATAGTCTTTTGAACATTTATCTTTATTCAGTCCGTCTAACCAAACATTGGATTCATTAAAAATAGTCCAATCCAGACATCTAATCTCATGACTAAACAAACATAGGATACAAATCCAATCCAACTAAATAGTCCGGGGACAATGTATCCCGGGACTAACAGTCCGATGGATTACAATCCTCCTTTATCCAGTCCGTCCAAACAAACACACCCTTAATGGTATTGGGGAAGAGGGAGTCGCTAAGCGGTGGTGGGCCTGGGTGGAATAGATAGGAGCTAAAAGGGCGAGGTTTGAACATCCTAACTAAAATAAGAGGGTTGGGGTAAATGCCGTTGGGCTAAAAAGCCCTTGGCTAGGAGTAAACAATTGAGTTGTGAGGTTCTACCTTCTTTGGTTCCTATTGCTGTAGCCTATGAAGCTCAGGTACTCCAAAAATGTTGCTGTACAAGTACCGGATACTTATCGGATGTAGATACGTATATCAGTAGGGTTGCATGCGTACCGAGTATGCCGTATATGGTTGGGTATGCCATGAGTATACGGTGGGTATGCCATATACGGTTGGATACGCAGTGGGTACTCAATAGGTGCGGGGTGAGTACTCTATGGGTACTCCACAATAGTATTTTTATTTATTTTTTTCTTTTTTCAAAAGTTGGAATTCATGCAAGTCTATGGCCTTGTTTCTCTTTAATCATCTTCAAAAACTTTATGTAATTTGGAACCACCAACTCTTTACATAGTTGGTAAGTAAGTTTGGCCTCTTCCATTATTGTTATTATTGAATATTGATTTATTTTGAGTTTTATAATTTCTCTTTATAGTTATTGTTTTGAACTTTAATTTGTAGGTTGGATGTTTAGTTATAAATTTAATAAATAAATAAATATTTGACGTATTCTAGCCGTACTTGTATCTTATTTTAAAAAAAAACAATTTTAACATATTGACATACCTATATTATATCCGTATTTGTACCAGCACCCGTGTTTCATTGGCTGCAGCTGAACTGGTATGTATGTCTGTGTAATTGGTCTTGGGTCTTTCCTTATCCAAAAAAATAAAATAAAATGAAGAAAGTCTTCAGCCTGACCCACAGAAATCTAATTCATATCTCAATTATGTAAGCAAACATTTATTAACCCATTTTTCAGTTTTTGACTTACTTCTCACTCTCACAAAAAAAAATTAAAAAAAATCTAAAAATAACTTTTAATTATCTTCTCAAAACATCTCTAAGCTGCAATGAAATAAAATTGCTATATATTTCATTATCTGCTGAAACCAAATAGACTTTTTTCAGATTTTTGGTCCCAAAACAGAGCTGAGCCTCTGCCAAAATCAAACCAAACCAAAACAAATCAAATCAAATCGGCCAATTTATAGACGTCAAGTTGACTTCTTAGCGGGCATGTGGTTCTGTTTAGGAGACAATGGGATGTTTGGTTTTGTTTATAGAGTTATTTATGATTTTTTTTTAAATTTAAAATTTGGGTAAATTATCCTGACCTCTACCGTTTTGGTATAATTATTTGAGTTCCTTTAGAATTTTAATTCACTTAACATTTAGCTCTCTTTTCATCAATAATTCTTTAATCTTATGAATAAAAAAAAATAATGTTATTATATCTATGCTAAAGTGTATATATTTTTCATTGTCTATCATGGTGTTTTCACAAATTCTACATTAGTTCCGGTTAATTTAGCATTAGTAAAAAGGAAGGTCAATGTAATTATGTCAAAATTGTAATATTTGTTTTATTTTCTTCAAATCTTAAGGGAGGTCAATTTGTGTTGAAGTGTTTGGTGCAATTTATGCTCATCACGTATGAGATAGAAATATCTTAAATAAATTGATTAAAAAATAAGTTAATTATTGAAAAGCAGTATGAGAATTGTTATTAACTTTAGCTTTTTTTTAATATTAATTTTCAACTTTTTAGTAGTTGCATTAAACAAACTCAATGTGAAAGATGCAAGTAGTAAGTGAACTGGAGCAATATACTAATAATACTGAATGGTTTTTGGGTCTTTCCTAAAGATTTGAAAAAAGAATGGAAAAAGAATGGAAAAAGGTAGGAGAAATATGAATTAAATATAATTGTATTTTATTTATATTTTACACATTTTCTTCTTTCTTTTTTAAAATTTATATCCAAATTTATGCTCCAAATAGAGCCTAAGTGAGCCACATTGATGCAATAACGGTTCCAAACTTTTATGAGGAATGAAATGGCAATTAGTGACCTGGTATATGATAATGAACTCTTAATTATTTGGGTAAATTATAAATACACCCCTGAGATTTGCTTAAAATACGAATTGTTCCTTGTGGTTTGAAAAATTACAAATATCTCATTGTCAGAATTTTTTATTTAACAGAATTAATTGAAAAAGTAAAATTTCTAACCGTTCACCTATACAATAATAAAATTATTTGAATTATTAATTGAAATAAAATTTTAACATTATTGAAAACTGTTAATTAACTTGATAATTTATTAGTAAAATGACCTATTTGTTATGAAATTAGAAACCTTAGGAGGCATAATGTAATTTCTAAAATCACAGGGGGTAATTTGTAATTTAAGTAAACCTCAGGAGATGTGTTTGTAACTTACCCTAATTATTATTGTGGGAGATTTAGCCATAAGTCCTTTAGACCTTTCACTTTTTGTCAAAACGACAAAAAAAATTTCAATACTTGCAAAACTTCTTTATAACTCAATTTTTGTTAAAAGGATAAAATTTTACTTTGAATCAGATTAAAATTTGAGATTTCGCCTATGAATGAATAAAAAAAGGATAACAAATAAAAAATAGGGTTTATAGGAGAATAAGTGAACGCGAGAGAGAGAGATCGAATGAAAGAGAAACAGATAGAGAGATCTAAGGAGGGAGAAACAAAGTCAAAAAGAGAGCAGAAACGAACTATTGATTTTTAGATTTGAGGTGATAAATCTCAAATATGAGGTCGTCAATCTCATATGAGATAGTGAAGACAAACAGTGACTATGAGAGATAAGAAAAATATTTCAAAATAGAGTAATATTAGAGACCTAAAAAATTTTACTAAAATTTCTATCAACTGTTTTATATGGGTGTAAAACTCACACGATGTAGGCCCCGTGTAGGTTCCACACTCATGTAAGACATTTGGTAGAACTTTTTAGGTCTCTAGCATTTTTGTTTAAAATATTAGGGACTTTTAAAAGTACCTATATAATTCTTGTTTTTTTAACAAGATAAGTGCCTCTTGAGAAATTTATGATCAAATTTCCCTTATTAATTTCACCACGCTGCGTGGGGTTGACTTGGTTTAAGAGGCTTGTGGTTTGTTTGGTTTTGGCTTTTTGGCTAAAAAAACATAAAAATAAAATTGGTTACGTAAGTCAATAAGGTAAAATGTCACATCTAAATCATAATTATTATACTTTTTTTCTTACAAAAGTCAAAAATAAAAACTAAATGAGGCCAAAAAAGTCCGGCTAACTTTGTAGAGGAATCAATTGGCAATGAGTAAACTTAAAGGTTGTCTTTTGATCTTGTATTTGGAGACATTTGTGGAATAAAGGGAAAAAAATATTACATTATATATATGTATATATATTTACTTTTTTCCTAAACCCTAAAAAATTCAATCATTTTATTTGTGGGTGTGTTTTATTTTATTTTATATATATATATATATATATTTTAGAATCTCTCATTTTTATAAGTTTATTTGGGAAGTATAATTTATGTTGTAATTGACAAATTTATTCGACTTTATTGTAATAAGATTCATTGTAATAATAATAAATTAAAAGAAGGAAAAAAAAAGGCAATGACTAGATGGTATGATAATGAATTTAAAATATATTCCAGTAAAAAAGAAAAAAACATAGCGTAAAGACTATAATAAACTTAAATGAAGCTAAAGCCCCTACCACCAATTAGCGATTGCCAATACTAGAACCACATTCCTTAGGATCTAACGAAGTGATTTGTGATTAATATTTTATTTGCATGATCAAATAGATCATGACTTTTTATTTTTGTGAAGCTAGAAAGTGGTGTTTTGTGAAGTTAGTAAAAAATTAATTTTTTGATTTTTTTTATCTTTTTTGTGTTAAAAAAGTAAAGAGGTGGTGCGATTCAAAAAAGTCAAAAAGTTAAAAAAGTGGACTTTTTATTATGTGGGTGTTTGGGAAGTTGCTATTGTAGTATACTATTTTAGTTTTTGATTATTTTAGTAGGTTCAAATTTTTGTATTTGAGAAGATGATAAGATTTTTTTATAATTAGATGTGATATTTGTGAAAAAAAAGGAAATAATTATGAATTTGATGTAACATTTTGATAGAACAAAGTGATTATACCTAAATGCTCTGATGCTGAAAAAGGAGCTTGGAATGAAATGTGTTTCTTGTGTTGGGATTCACTTTTTACATATGGAGTGTGAGTCGAACCTATCAACTCTTAAAAAGAGTTATATGGGCTATGATTACTGGGTTAGAATTTGAAATAATTTGTTGGTTTTAATTTTTAAAATTTAAAATAATTATTCTACTAGTAGATCTTCAGCAATGGTAGAGGGCCACAATTTGTGGCTCAAATGGCTCAAAACTGTCAAAACGATCTGTTTTGACAGTTTTGAGCCATTTGAGCCACAAAAATGTGGCCCTCAAACATTATTCGTAGATCTTAACCTCTACTCTTTTATTTTAGATTTATTGATCTATGTCCTATTGTTCATAAAATTATACAAAATTTAACTCAAATTCTATTAAAAGAAAAAACACTCATTCAAATATAGACAGGAAACAAATTTTTAAATAGGACAGAGAAATAAATGCTTAAAAAATGTGAGTTATCACCTCACAATTATTCTAAATTTTTTCTAAAAAAATATTGAAATGTGTGAATATCTTAAATATGCAAGATATATTTAAATTCATTATAGGGATAAATTTAAAGATTTCCAAAACAATCCTAGAATTTTGTTAGTCATCTTAAATCCTTCATAAAAAAATGAAGTAATGGTTATATTTAGAGATATATAACTTTTCTTATGTAAAAATGATTAAAAGTGATTTTTGGGAGAAACAACAATGGATTTTTTTAGAGTTAATTACTTAAAAATCATATTTATAAATGTTATGATAGCTTAGATCTTATTTAAGATTTTTGGAACCAATAAATCCTATTTAGTAAAACTGATAATATTATTAGTTTTTTTTCCAATTTTTAAACCTAAGAATATTATCAATTTTGTATAATAATGTTCCAGATAATTGTTTCACTAACTGATAAAAAAAAGAGAGCATGAGATTAAATGCTTTTGCTCTTTTACTTATTGGTTTGATTTAACTATCCAATAAAATTGAGAACATTAACAGTTTTTTTTTTAAATTTTAAAACTGAAAACATTATCAGTTTTTTCATTTAATTTTTTTTTCCCAATTTTGCATATCAATGTTCCAACATCATGCTTTTTTATAAATACAAAATTTTTAATTTTGCACAAAAAAATAATTCAGTTTTTTCAAAAAAATATTTTTTTTTTAAAAAAATTTCAATTTGAAAGTTGATATTTTGAAAATCAAAATAAATGTCAAATCATCATGTACCTTTCATAGATAATTATAAATGATGAATAATCATTATTTGAAGGGTAATTCTGACTATTAAATATTTAATGGGACTTAAAGGTCCAAAAAATCTTAGTTAGGACAAGAGCTTGTTTGAGGTGTGCGATATAAGCATATTTTTTTTTATCCTTTTTTATCTTTTTTGGATCATATCACCTCTCTACTTTTTTGTCAATCTTTTCGTAAAAATTTTAAAAAATACTTATTTAGATCATCCCATAAATTAAAATTTGTGTATAAATGCTCAATTTTTTAAATCAGGGTTGTAACCAAAATTTCACTCAAATATGACAACAAAAAGAAAAGAAAAGAAAAGAAAAGAAAGGTGAGAGACCTATGACATTGTTTATAATTTCGACGACGCCATCAAATGATCTGATCTTCTTTGATAAATAACACTTTCTTTATGTGGGTGTTAATTTTTTACCACACAATCAAATGGGGAACTCAGCTGAAGAGCACCGGCAGAATAAATTAAACCCGAACAACATGTCACAGAAAGATAAGAATCCGGCGGTGGTTCGTCCACCTGGGGGCACTTCGACGCTCAAGTCAGTAATCAAATATCTCTTAAAGATAGCAAATTACGCTTGACTCACAAGAAAGAACTTACTGCTCACAGTATATCACCCCTATCTCAGACCTACGGGGGTGCTCTGCTTTTATATTCAGCACTGACCTGATTCTTGTAGAAGCCTCACTTTAGTGGACTCAGACTCAATGCTCATCCTGGACTCTTAGCTAGATAGGGATAAACTCCCTAAGAACTTTATCTTTATCCAGACTGAGATCCTCCCCTATTCTAGGACTTTTGTCCCTTATCTGCTTATCTCGGATTTCGGTATCTCTGCAGATAACCTCAGCCTAGACGAGATCACCTCAACATCAGAACCAGGCCACGTGGCACCTCAGCTAACACTTCAGCATCACCTTGGCCACGTGCTGTCATTCACAAAATATGTCTCCACAACTGCCCCATAGGTTCTATTACCTCGGTAACCTGAGGTGATGGAACCTACATTGTTTGTTCATACATTATGTCGGCTAAAATTCATTCTTCCCCTCGACCGAGGTCATGACTCGTCGGTTTCAAGTACCCAAGACTCAACTGTCCACTTTACCAAGGATCAAGAACTAAGGAACAAGTTCTTTATGCATCTCAACCGAGATTGCTCCCCTAGCTGATTTTATTGCTTCATTTAATCAAGAATTCCAAGAGTTCTGACTGCGCATGAGTTGTCACGCTCAGTCTTCCCAACTATTTCCTTTACGTGTCCGTTCCTCATTAATTCGTACCTGACACGCGTTATCAGGTAACGTTGCTTTTGCGCACGTCGTCCAAGGTGCCTCATTATGTTTTGCCGCCTTTTCGTATTTTTGACAAAAACTCTTCTCTCTTTTCTCGTCTTTTCACTTTTACGAATTTAATTTGCCTCATCTTAGATTTTCTCTCTTTAACAATTTCCTAAACTGCCATTTTCACATCCTCGAAGCTCTGCAACTGCCTCTTCCATCATCGCCGGTGTGCCTTTCATTATTTGACTCTGATTGTTCAAATCGTCTGACTCTGGCATCTCCTTCTTCGGCTCCAGTCGGTAAGTCCCTGATATCTCTGTTCGTATTTTTGAATAACTTGTACTGTTCTTTGCCATATTGTTTTACATTGTGTCTGTTTAAATGCCTCACATGTTGCCATTGAATCCTTTATCTGTTTTTTGTCTATTTTCATGTTCTGGTCATCATTGAGTTGTTTCTGGTTTCTTGAATCTTCGCTGTGCTTTGAATTTTGTGCTTGTTTGTGATTTGTGTTGTTTAATTTATCCTTGTGTCTATACACACTGTTCGTGGTTCTTGCACACACGTACGTAGTGTTCATAAATTTGATGCTTTAACAATTTACCACTGCTCTTGACTCTTGTACATCTACACACACCTACTCATTGTTTCTTGAATTCCTGTTGCTTTCTTGATTCTGAATCATGTTCTTTTCTGTTTCTCTTTGACTTGTTTTCCAGATTCTTGCCTTTGATTCTTGTTTCTATTATAGACTTAGGTTTGAGATTTGATAGAAATCACATTCTTAGGAAAATTGAAACAAATTCCCCTTAGATCTTCAAAATCCCTTGTCCCAGTTCCTATTTAAGGGTTTAGCCGAGGTCTTTAAACCCATACCAATCATTCTTTTCTGAAATCTTGCACCAGTCTTCATTTAAGCTGACACCATGGGTATGTTTAGGTGGAGGGTAGACACCCTAGAAAAACTTGAGTACTTTAGGAGAGAGTTCTCTATCCCAGCTAACGTTCAAATTAGGTTAGCTGGGAAGGAGGACTCTATCATGCCTGATGGAGACTCCATGCCCTTCCCCGTTGTTGCATTCATCGAGTGTGGATTTCGGTTTCCTTTAGACATTCTCTTTAGGGAAGTCCTCCACTACTACAAACTCAACCCTATGTAGCTAGCCATCAATTCCTATAGGGTTATCAATGGTATAATCGTCCTAGCCCGCTGAGAAAAAGTTAGGATAACATTAGTCAATATCCAATTTTGTTATACCATGTGTGGCCTAAAGTTTGAAAAAGGCTACATTTATTACCTCAAACCCAGATCCACTGCCTACAAAATCATAGCTGACCTCCCAGACTCCAACAAGGGTGCTGGAGATGATTACCTGATTGTCTCGGGCAACTAGGAGTTTGCTCCTGATGATGAACTTCATCTCTTCGCTCTACTCCGATTGGTGTTTAAAGAGGGTGATGGTAAGAATTGAGTCATCCTCTTAATCTTATTTCTACTAGGACTTGTCGACTCATATATCTGTTTTTGAATGTTTTTCTTTTTGTTCTCTTTTGCAGCTCTTTCCCAGTCAGCAAAGGATTTCCGACAAACTTTCTTCCCCAGCCTTGATCTAAAAAGGCTTCTAGGTTTGGATATTGATAAGCATAAAGCCCTTTTGTTGCTTAATTATATCCCGACTTACAAGTCCGCTTTGCCCGACGTTCCTCACTGAAGCTAGATTCCCTCATTAGCAACAACTCTGACAGTTGCTTCATCGCCAAGGCTAGACCAGGCCTCTTCATCAGACCCAGTAGAACAGCACTCTACTTCTGCTCCAGCTCAACTAATCCTACCATCTCAACGCTGATGCCGACATCGAGCTCTACAAAACGTCTCTGCTGGCAGAACAAGAAGTAGAAGATGCCGAGGTCTTGACTTCTCGGAGATCGACCATTCTAACCCTCCTATCACCTTGCTAGCCATTCATTTTGGTCCCAGAGTTACCATTGCCGCTACTGCCGACGAAATGGGTGGCGCAAAAATTATTCTCGACGACTTGTTAGCCGACAGCCCTGGCGTGGTGTCGGTTTATTCTTCTTCCCCATCCCAATCCCAACCAAAGCCCAAGGCAAAGAGGGTAAAAAGGGCTAAGGCCAAAGCCACAACCACAGAAGTTGAGTCAGAAGAGAAGAGCTCTGCTGCTGCTGAGAAAAGGCCTGCCGAGGTCGAGACGTCTGATCAGCCACGATCCAAGGAGCCGAGGTCCGAGGGAGGGGGCTTCTGAGCCTGGTGTCTTTCATGCTGACAAGCCCTGGACCCCATCTTTCAAGGTAAGAGGCCGACCTCTTCAAGCCGGGGACAGTGTGCTCGATAGTGTGGAAGTTGGTGCCGCCCTTTCTACCGTTGTTCTCCTTTTGGCCGACATCAATTGAATGGCCGAGCTCTTTGAGTACGAAAACTATGCATTGATGATGCAGCACTGCATTTTGGTAAGTTTCAGCACTTGTAACTTTTTGTCCAATTTCAACTTTGGTTCTCATACTTAACGAATTTTCTTTCCATTCTTGCAGGCTATCCAGCAGGGTCACTTCTTCACAGTCAAAACCGAGGAGTTTAAGAAGGAACTAACCAATAAGACAAAGGAGGCAGCCAAGCTCCTGTCTTCACTAAACAAGGCTGAGGCCCGCATCCGAAGTTTGCAGGACCAAGCGAAAGCTGCCCAACTGGCCCAAAGCAATGCTGAGGATCGTGCCAAAGCCGCCGAAAATGTCGTCGAGGTCGCCGAGGTCGCCAAGGCCGAGGCAAAAAAAGCTAAAAAGAAGGAGTCTCAAGCCCAGACTAAGCTCTAAACGGTACTCGCCACCAAAGCGGCCGAAATAAAGGCAACTGACGAGAAGGGGTATGTCGAAGGGGTGGCCGACGTCCATGACAAATACAAGAAGCAAGTCAACGAGGCATGCAACAGGGTTACACCCTTGGATGGATGTCTGTGTTGAAGGAATTGGCCGTCCTCGACGACTCGGCTCTCTGCGATTCCAGCCAACTTGTTTTTCCATTCCCATCCACTCCAAGCCAATTTGAGGATGAGGTTGAGAAGGAATAAGAAGTTGAGGCCGACAAGGACATAGTCGCCGATGTTGCTCAAAAGGTTGAAACTGCTGGGGCCAAGTCCCCAACTCTGAATGAGAAAGTCCTGGACTTGACTCAGGATGACGAGGATGAGGTTCCTAAGACCACTTCTGAAGCCAAGGTTGAGACCGCCGAGAAGAGCCTTGATGAGACTCTTCTTGAGATCGACACCGAGATCTTGGCTGAGAAGGCAGCTGAGAAGACTACTCAGCTGTTTGCCGAGGCTGAGACACCATCAATCGCCGAGGTAGGGCAGTCTGTAGAGAATCCCCAATGATCCTAGCATTCAGATTTTTTTCCTTTACTTGTTATTTTGAATTGTCATGAACAATGTAATCTTCTCTTTTGTTTTGAACAATGTTGGTTTTCATTTGGCCGACGTGCCTTCTTTTTTCTTTATAAATGAACAAGTTCTCTTTGAATGCATGCCTTCTTTTCTTTTGAATGTTCTCTTCATTTTGTGCTTTCCATTTCTTGCACGTTTCCACATTTAGAATATTATTGCGATTTCTTCCAAGTATACCTTAACTGTGTAATCACTTCGGGGTAGAGTACCTCGGATATAAACCTTGACTGTTTGTCTCGGCCAACAATTGGAATACCTCAATATTTTTACAAGTGCTGTTTCTTAAACTTATTCAGTCAAGTATTGTTTTTTTACTTCCACTTGCTGTCTTCTATCAAGACTTCACCCTTCCAACCTTTCCAAGCTTGACAAGTTGGTTGGTCATCTCAGGTAATATGTACCTCGGATACATCTTTTCTCATTACCTCGGCTAACTTCAACTTAAATTGTTCTGAAATTTCAACAAGTGTCAAGCCCATTCTAACTTGTAAATTTTTTAAAAATTTCAACAAGTCCCAAGCTCTCAAGTTTGTTTATCATTCTTGCTCCCTGCCCCCTAATGTGAACCTAAGTTCCACTTAAGTTCACATTATGCATTTATGGTCTTTTGTAGAAGTCAGATTCAAAAAAAAGATTTACCCGAGGTGTTCGACCTTGGTTTCTCTGTTAATCTAACTAAAGCGAACTTAATTCTATTCTGCCAACACATTAAGCAAGTCTGAGTTCGACTCTGCCAATATGGCAAGTCTAAGTTAATTCAACTTAGTTCAACTCTATCATATGCAACTATAATTCAACTCTGCCATATAATAAGTCTAAGTTATTCGTCATGTTTCATTTAGAAACATTGCTAACTTAGTTCAACTCTATTATATGCAAGTATAATTCAATTCTGCCATATAATAAGTTCAAGTTATTCGTCATGTTTCATTTAGAAACATCGTCAACTTAGTTCAACTCTATTATATGCAAGTATAATTCAACTTTGTCATTGTAGACCGCCCCGGAACTCCGCTCCGCGCGCGAGGGCGCGAATCGTTTGTTCTTAGCTACTACAGTTCGGACTCGTGTCACGGTTCTGAATCTAATCTTGCAAAGTGCAATGCAAGACTAATAAATCACCAAAGAGTCCAAATCTGGCAAATCGTTTTGGAAAATCGATTTTAATAAAGAAGTGCCAAACATGGACTACTTTGCCAAATACAGAGTCACCACCTAAATGTTTTATTTTTGAGAAATTTAGGAAATCCTGACTCATGCCTAAGGCCACGTGTCCGTCATTACCAAAGTTGCCTCGGCTCGGGAACTTGGGTATGAGAGGGGAAGGTCATGCAATGAGCACCCCCGCTCGCCCGATCAAAGATCAGCCTTTACTAACATGATATTTTGTTTTTGAAACACACATGTGTTCTTATTCCGGTTTATTAGCCTAGAATTACTATGTGATGCGCACAACATACAAGTGTAGACTAGATCGCCTAAATTGGAGCAAAACATCTCATGTTTGTTTGTTTGAAAACGGTTTAGAGGTGCTACTCGCAAGTAGGCTAAGTCGTGGATTTTGCCACCCTCAAGTGGGCTTAAAACTCGCATTTCGATGAATTGCTCCAATTCAAGCAATCCAACCTTCATCTGTAGGCATTCATGCAGTTAAACATATAAGCACATAGCCTCATGGCAAGCATGCTAAACATGGCAACATACACATCTCATGCAGTATGCTAAAGCATAAACACTCATAGTGTACTCCGAGCCAAAAAAAGAAGCTAGTTAGTAATCAATGTATGATCCTAGCTATGTCAAGAGTGCCTAATGCAACACATGCAAAATGTAACTAAGATAGGCTCGGCTATTCTAAGATGTCATGTGAATGCAACTAGATAACATGTATTCAAATTGGAATTGAAATACAATGTAGTTTGTATGATGCGCCGAGTCCGGTGCATGCAAGACAGATGAATGGATGCAAACATGCAAAGCATAAGTATGCTAATTGAAACATGCCCTAAAACTAACTATCGTAAGCGGTTAAGTAAAAGGGAGAAAGAAATGGAGGTTGAAAGACATGCATCGCACACATGCACGCTTATTACAACAGTTGTGCCCTTTCGACGGAGGGTCCGAATAATAAGCTAAGCTACACTAAGCTAAGCTAATTATTACAAGTAAATTGATTAACTAACTCTAGCTAATTAAGTATTACAATCCAAATTGAAACAAATAGCTATGCTAAGCTAATTAGAATATTACAAAACAAATCAAATGACTAGTTTACACGAACTAATCACAAGTAATAAAATGGCCTCGCGGGCAAGGAAGAGATGCATGCTCGGTTGGCTTCGCTCGGAAATCCACTGCCATGCCTCATGATGCCTCTGTTTGCACTCTTTTAGACTTCTGAAAATTGTGCCAACTTCCAAGATGCTTCTGATCCACCTTAGGAACATGCTGAGGGGTGGTCGGCCAAGAGGAATGGCCATCGGCCAGAGTTTATGGTCATCGACCACTTTTAATAGCCGATCGACAAACTTTGATGGCCGGTCGGCAGCTCTGATGGCCGGTTGGCCACTGCTTCCTGCAAATTCTCCTTTTTGCTGCAGCAGAGCACTAACAGAGGCATGGCAGTGTATTTGCAAGAAAATTTGTGTGCAACCACACTCCTTATCATGTCTAAAGCTCAAAAGAGTGTAGTGCTCGGCTCTCGAGCCATCCATCACGCATCTCGATGCATGATGGCCAAAGAGGCCGAGTTACACAAGTCAATGGCAAATGAATGCACAAAAACACATAAATGTCTTAACCTCTATCATGCATGATCAAGAGGGTCGGCGACCGAGAATTGAGGTACGTTTCATCACTTCAAGTATGAAACGTCCCTCGTTCCTCGTGTTTGGATTGACACCCTTTCCAAACTCAATGCAAAGCAACATAAGCATGGCAAATGCAATGCAACTCAAGCATGCACACATGAGCAATTTATCAAAGCTAATGGCATTCAAACTCTATTGAATGTAACCTAAGCATGCGAACAACAATGCAAACAACAAGCATGTAAACAACATGCAATGCAAACAACATGCAAGATGGACTTAAACCGGATATGGACAGACCTCAATCATGTCCAAAATAGTGGCCATTAGTGCTGAAATGATGGCATGAAGAGCATGAAAAGGCAAGACTAGCATGTATGCCAATTGGCTCAAGAATTAAGGCATAAAGATGCAACTCTTAAGAGCACTTAAAGAGTGAAAAGCATGGACGTGTGACAACACTATAAGCTCTGAAATCATGTATGGAATGGTGTCAAACCACTCAAACAACACAAGTATGGCATGCAAGAGGGCTCAAAGCTTGAAGCTAGCATAGGTATTTGCACTATAGCTATACAAAACACGAAGCATATGGCCAAGACAACCCAAAACAGTCATAGAACATGTCAAAATGAGACTAAAACATGCATGGAAGGAAGCCAAAATAAGCTAGCATGGTGAGCATGAAGCATGAAATATGCAAGGCCAAAATGGAGGATTACACTACACCTACCAAGACTAAGCATGAGATGGCTTCGCCAACAAAAATCAGAGTTATATCATGGCAAAATAACTCCAAAAACACACTAAAATGATAGCTCACAAGCTTAAGCATGAAGGCATACACAATGGCTCATGTTTAAGGCATAAAGAACCAACCTTCCAAAGCATGGAAAGAGTGACACATGCGAGTGTATGACCGCACTACATGCACTGAAATCACATATGAAATGATGCCAAATCATGAAAATAGTCCAAGCAATGTATGCTAGTGGCTTGGAAACTCAAAGCTAGTGAGCTAGATTGAACCATGGCTATACAAAACAATGCATACATGACCAAAACAACACAAATCAGACCTTAAGCATGGTAAAACATGGCCAAAAGCTTCTTGGAGTTAAGCCAAAACATGCTAGAATGAGGGTCCAAACACATGATGCATGTTAGGCTATTATGCAAGATTGCACTACAAGTATGTGAAACATGCAAGATGCTATCAAACCAACCTAAAATAGAGTTATGGCATGCTAAATAATGACCAAAAACATACTGAAATAGAACCAATACATGCTTAACAAACATGCTACTTCATGAGGCATACAAGACTAGTTTGCAAGAATTACACTACAAGTGTATAAAGCATGCATGAGGTGATCAAACCAGCCCAAAACAGAGTTATAGCAGGTCTAAGAAGTTACAAAAATGAGCCTAAACAAAGCCATAAAGAAGTAAAAACACATGCTCATTTGGTTGGCCATCAACACTAGCAAGCAAGACAAGAGGAGAGGGGACCACCCTCTCCTATTTGGGACCTCAAAACAACATTTCTACCACTGAAAATCCACTGGATTTCAGTGGTTTTAAGGCCAAAAAGAAGTTGTTTGAAAAGCTTGAAAGTTAGCTCAAAAGGCCATACAAGCCAATGAGCAAAAGGGAGGGAACACCCCTAGCCAAACAAGGCACAAACCAACACTTTTAGGGCTGAAAAACAGAGGAAAAACAGAGGTTTTTGTAGTTCAATACCACCCCAAAAACAGCCCCAAAGTAATTGAAAACTTATGGCAAAGCTAGTATGCAAAACAAGCTAAAAGGGGGGTAAGTGATTACCTTTGAAACACAACAGCAAAACAGCCCCTTTGTTGGCTCAAATGACCTTCCAACAGCCCAAAAACAAGTTCCAAGGGATCTCAGCCCATAGATATGCAACTTTGATGAAGGATGCCTAGGCAAACTAGTTGTATTTCTCTACTTCTATGCACTTCTATGCTCCAAAGGGCAAGAGAGAGAGGCTTTAGAGAGAGAGACAGAGATTTTGCTATGAAAATTTTGTAGAGAGAGAGGGATTTTAGTGAGAGAAGCTCTCAAACTTGTTCAAGAAGTTCTAACCCTTCAAAAATATGAGATATAGGTTCATATATAGCAATTCAAGAGCTTTTAGTCGAAAATATCTGAGTTGGGACAGCTGGAGCTTGCTGGAAACAGCTGGAGATGAAATATCTTCAAAAATTCTGAATTTGTGTCACTCTTGGCCAATCGGCCATCTTTGGTGCTGATCTGCTACTTGTGATGGCCGATCTGCTACTTTTTTGGCTGACTGTGCACATTTGTGGCCGATAGGAAATGCTGCTCTGCAGGTCCAATTTCAAATGGGCATAACTCCTTCATATGAACTTCTTTTCAGGTCATTCTTGTGCCCAAATTGAAGCCCCGGAAGTAAGTTTTCCAATGGTGGCAGCCTTGCATCAAAATTCCAACTGTGAAAAAAAAAGTTATGCCTCTTTTAGTGAAGACTGCTCAGTTTCGATCTAATCGGAATAATGCCCAACTTCAACCAATCATATCTCCTCCATCCGGACTCGTCCTTAGGAGATTCTTGAGTAAAAAACTAAGCCCCGGAAGTCTTCTTTCCAACGGTGGTGGCCTCATAGCTTAAATCCAAGTATAAAAAATGATAGGCCCGATTTAGCGAGGATCGCTCGACTTTCTCTTAACGATTCATACCCAACTTCTTCCTCCACTCCTCTTTTCTTCAACTCCAAACCCCTAAACAAGGTGTTTTGAAAGATTTTTCAAAGATTTCAACTCTCTTTCATTTATTTCCACTTTGTTGTTGCTCGATTTACCGAAAAGCGCATCATTCAACAAAATGTGAGCATTGGAACATCGTAGGAACTTTATTTCAAAAATATTTTGAAAGAGAGGGTTTTAAGGTCTAAAAACCATTCAAAATAGCTTTGGTCCAAAATGAGGTGCAAGGTTGGGATTTAACTCTCTTTGCCAAAGAAACCGAACCTTTGCACTGCACATCTTTCACCACCAAGTAAACCATCAGTAATGCCCAAGTCTGAAGGTCGGTCAAAAATGGGGTGTCTACAGTCATATAATAAGTTCAAGTTATTCGTCATGTTTCATTTAGAAAACATTGTCATAGGACTGGTCAGTCCTATTGCACAAATTTCAAATAAAAAGCAAACTAGTATTTTATTATTACTTCGGCTAATAAAATTAGGACATAAACTTCGAAAAACAAAAAACTAATGGTAAAAAAACTTCAAATTGCAAGTGTTCCAGGGTCTTAGCAACTCTTTGCCATCAGTGTCTTCAAGCCGATATGTCCCACTGCCGGCAACCAAGATAATTCTGTAAGGCCCCTCCCAGTTTGGGCCAAGTTTGCCCTACCTAAGGTCCTTCTTGTTGCCGACTACTTTTCTAAGGACGAGGTCCCCAACTTTGAACTCTCTTGGGTTGACCTTCTTGTTGTAAGCCCTAGCAAGCTGCTGCTGGTATGCCCCCAGTTGAATTATTGCTCTCTCTCTCTTCTCTCTTCCAGCAGGTCCAAATCTCGGGTTAGGAATGCCTCTTTAGTCCCATTCTCTACTTCCTGGATTCTGATTCCAGGGATGTCGACTTCCAGTGGGATAACTGCTTCAGTGCCATAAGCCATGGTAAAAGAAGACTCCCTAGTTGATCTTCTCGGCGTAGTCCGACATGCCCAGAGCACATTGGGCAACTCTTCCACCCACTTCCCTTTTGCTGCTTCTAGCCTCTTCTTTATTCCATCAAAGATAGTCTTATTGGATGCTTTTGCCTGACCATTGCTCTGAGGAAAACTTGGAGTAGAGTAGTAGTTCTTAATTTTGTACTTTGCACAAAAGCTTTTGATTAGCTTACTTTCAAACTATGTACCATTATCTGCTATTATTGCCCTTGGGATCCCAAACCTGGTGATGATGTTCTTCCATATGAAGTTCTTCACATCAATATCTCGAATCTTCGCAAGGGGTTTAGCCTCTACCCACTTCGTGAAGTAGTCAGTTGCTACCAGCAGAAACTTCCTTTGCCCAGTTGCTTAGGGCAGTTATCCAACAAGATCTATGCCCCACTGGGCAAATGGCCAAGGGCTGGATACTAGGTTCAAATCTGCTGCTGGTTGATGTATCAAAGGTGCAAACCTTTAACACTTCTCGCACTTTCTGATGTAGGCTTCAGCATCCTTCTGCATGTAGGGCCACTAGTACCCCTAAGTGATGGCTCTATGAGTAAGTGACCTGTCCCCAGCATGGCTTCCACAGACTCCTTCATGAATCTCATACAGAAAGTCCTCAACCTAGGAGGGATGTATACATCTCAAAAGGGGTTCAGTGAAGGATCTCTGGTAGAGATGGCCATTTGCTGTTAGGCTGAACTTGGTTAACTTCAATCTGGTCTTGTGTGCCTCTTTTCGATCGTCTGGTAGCTTGCTATCCCTGAAGAACATCACTATTGCATCCATCCAACTTGGACCCATTTCCACACACATCGCTTCGTACTCTGTGATCTGGGGCTCCACACTTGGTCCTGACAAATAATCAACCATTATGGTCCTTGCCTCACCTGATTTCATTGCACTAGCCAGGTTTGCCAAGGCGTCAACATGATTGTTGTCATCTTGACTAACTTGTTGTAGCCGACAATCTTGGAACAAGGAGAGCAATCTGACAACCTCTTTAACATAGGCTATCATTCGTTCATCTTGGGCTGCATACTCGTCTGTTGCCTAATTCACAATAAGTTGGGAGTCACAGAAGACTACCACCTTATCGACCTCCATTACTGCTGCCAACTTCAACCCTACAATCAGTACCTCATACTTTGCTTCATTGTTTGAGGCCTTGAATCCCAAATGAATAGACTGCTAACATTCGTCCATCTGGCGACATTAACACTACTCTTGCCCTTTCTCCTTGACGGTTTGAACTTCCATTAACAAACAGGCGGAAGGAGTCACCGATGTAGATATCGCAGGGCTTTGGTTTTTCTTCTTTCTTCTGTTTTGCTACAGTAGGGTTCTTGGGCCCCAGTTGGGTTTCTTCCTGTTCCCCTGGGCATCCCAAGCAGCGGCTCACCGGAGTCCGACGCGGGATGGCACCAGGGGTGAACTCGACCACAAAGTCGGCCAGAACCTGGCACTTAATTGTTGTTCTAGGCCTGAACTCCAAGTCGTATTGGCCCAGCACTCTGCCCATCTGGTTATTCTCTTTGTTAGATCTCCATGCTGCAACAGGGACTTTTAAGGATGCTCAGTCAATGCCATAATCTTGCGGGCTTGGAAATAATGATTCAACTTTTTGGAAGCCATCACTAAGGCCAGTGTCAATTTTTCCAGGGGTAGGTACCTGGTTTCTGCTCCTGCCAGGGTTTTACTTACGTAGCATACTGTTTTTTGTTCTCCTTCCTCTTCTCGGATTACTACCGCGCTCACTGCGTGTTCTGAAACTGCCAAGTATAAAAACAATTCTTCTCCAGGTACTAGATTTGAAAGAACTAGAGTTGTTGTCAAGTACCTTTTCAAGTTAGCCAAGGTGACTTCGCGCTCTTTTGTCCATAAAAAATCTGTGGCATTTTTTAACAAACTAAAAAATGGTTAACACTTATCAGAACTTCGGCTGATAAAGCTATTCAGGGCTGCCGCATTACCAGTCAAAATTTGGACCTGTTTGGCTGACGTCGGGCTCTTTAAGTCAAGAATGGCCTTGATGTGATCTAGGCTTGCCTCAATGCCCTTTCTGGTGACCAAGTACCCCAAAAAATCGAATCCGACTCCAAATGCATATTTAGAGACATTGAGCCGAAGCTGATATGCTTTTAGGATATCAAAAACTGCTTGTAAGTCGACCAGGTGATTCCCAGGCTCCTTGGTCTTCATGACCATGTCATCAATGTACACCTCAACTGTCTTCCCAATCAAATGTTTGAACATCTTGGTCACTAGTCTCTGATAGGTTGCTCTTGCATTCTTCAACCCAAAAGGCATCACTTTGTAGCAGTACAACCCTTTTGGGGTGATGAAAACAGTCTTCTCTTCGTCAAGGGGGTATATCGCTATCTGGTGGTACCCTCTGTAAGTATCCAGGAAGTTCATCCTCCCATGCCTCGAAGTGGCATCCACCAGCTGATCAATTTTAGGTAGAGGGAAATTATCTTTGGGACAAGCCTTATTCAGGCTGATGAAGTCCACGCAGACCCTCCACTTGCCATTCTTCTTTTTTACAACAATTGTGTTGGACAACCAGGATAGGTAGTTCACTTCCCGAATGGCCCTGGCTTCTAACAGCTTGTCCACTTCCTCCTCAACAGCCTCAACATGCACTAATGTCGGCCTCCTTGCTCGCTGGATGATAGGTTTAGTTGACCTGTCTACATTGAGCATATGACATGTGACCTCTATAAGATAGAGTAAACATTATGCCGGGCCTACTTGTAGTAAGATAGAGTAAAGAACCAATCATACCTCGATATTTCTTTTCATTTACAGGTTTACCTTGCTCATCTTTGTCGATTTTTATCGATGTACTCATTGGAGTTGCTGCCGACTTTGATGATTCCATTTCAAACCTTTTGAGTAGATCTTTGATATATTTCATTTGATTTAAATGGATTCCATCATTAGTTTGTTTAATTTGTAGACCAAGGAAGTAATTTAATTCCCCCATCATACTCATTTCAAACTCACCCTGCATGTCTTTAGCAAACTCTTTGCACAAATTTTCATTAGTAGCACTAAAAATGATATCATCAACATAAATTTGAACAATTAGCATATCTTCTTTGTTGATTTTTATAAAAAGCGTTGTATCAATTTTTCCTCTACAAAAACTTTTGTCAAGTAGAAAATTACTCAATCTTTCATACCATGCTCTAGGAGCTTGTTTCATGCCATATAAAGTTTTTGAAAGTTTGAAAACATGATCCGAGTATTTATGATTTTCAAAATCGGGAGGTTGTTCAACATAGACTTCCTCTGAAATGTACCCATTTAAAAAAGCACTTTTAGCATCCATTTGATATAATTTAAAATCTTTAAAACACGCAAAAGCAAGTAACATTCTAATAGTTTCAAGTCTAGCAATTGGTGCAAAAGTTTCATCGAAATCAATTCCCTCTTCTTGATTATAGCTTTGAGCTACTAATCTAGCTTTATTTCTAGTAACAACTCTAGATTCGTCCATTTTATTTCGAAAAACCCATTTTGTACCAATAACGGGATGATCCTTAAGTCGAGGGGTTAAAAACCAAACTTCATTTCTTTCAAATTGATTTAATTCGTCTTGCATTGCTAAAATCCAGTTTTCATCATTTTCAGCTTCTAAAAATGATTTTGGTTCAATTTGTGAAACAAACGCTAAGTTACCACAAATATTTCTAACAAAAGAACGAGTTTTTATACCTTCCGCCGCATCACCTATAATGAGGTCTTTGGGGTGGCCATGAGCATACTTCCATTCTTTGGTAGATTTGAGTCACTTTCTGGAAGAGCATATATTTCTTGAAGTTTCTCCATTGTCATTTCTTCTTCATGTTCGCGTAATGGATTTTCTTCATTTTCCTTTTTGTAAATGCTCTCCATGCTTGGTTGATTTTCTATAATATCATTACTTATAAGATTCTTGGAAATAATGTCGTTAGATTCATCAAAAACAACATGCACAGATTCTTCAACAAATAGAGTTCTTTTATTGAATACTCTATAAGCTTTACTGGACATAGAATAACCAAGAAATATAGCTTCATCCGATTTAGCATCAAATTTTCCTAAGTTATCTTTATTGTTATTTAATACAAAGCATTTACAACCAAAAGCACGCAAGTGACTAATATTAGGTTTTCTACCTTTTCAAAGTTCATAAGGGGTTTTCTTAAGAATAGGTCTAATCATGGCATGGTTTATAACATAGCATGCAGTGTTAACAGCTTCTACTCAAAAATATTTAGGCAAATTATTTTCACAAAGCATAGTACGGGCCATTTCTTTAAGAGTTCTATTTTTTGTTTCAACCACACCGTTTTGTTGAGGAGTCTTAGGGGCTGAGAAATTATGATCTATTCCTAAGTCATCACAAAACATAATAAAATCATCATTTTCAAATTCTCTACCATGGTCACTTCTAATACTACAAATATTAAGATTTTTCTCATTTTGAATTCTTTTACAAAGTTTTGAGAAATTATAAAAAGCTTCATTTTTGTGTGCTAAAAATAATACCCATGTATATCTAGTATAATCATCAACACAAACAAGTGTATAAGATTTTCCTCCTAAACTTAATGTTCTAGATGGTCCGAATAGATCAATATGCAAGAGTTGAAGCGGTCTAGTAGTTGAAACGATATTTTTGGATTTAAAAGAAATTCTAGTTTGTTTCCCAAATTGACAAGCATCACAAAGTTTATCTTTTTCAAAAACAATTTTTGGTAAACCTATGACTAACTCATTTTTTGAAAGTTTGGAAATTAAATCAAAATGAGCATGTCCTAATCTTCTATGCCAAAGCCAACCATTATCATTTATAGCAGATAAACATTTAATGTTAAAATGAGAAGATAAATCATGTAAATCAAACACATATACATTCTCATGTCTATAACTTACAAATAAAGTTTTGTTTTTTAGGGTGTTTTCAATAGTGCAATGAGTTTTCTAAAAAATAACTCTATAACGTTTATCACATAATTGACTAATGCTAAGTAAGTTATGTTTTAAACCTTCAACAAATAAAACATTTTCAATAATAGGAGAGGGATTTTTACCAATACTTCCTACACCAATGATTTTACCTTTGCTATTGTCGCCAAAAGTCACACATCCGCCATCCTTTGGTTAAAGTGTGGCGAACATAGCTTTATTTTCAGTCATGTGCCTTGAACATGCACTGTCGAGATACCATCTATCGTTACTGGATTTTGTCTTGAAACATACCTACAAAAATTTGATTTTTCTATTGGTACCCATTTTTTCTTGGGTCCATAAAAGTTAGAATTTGATACTCTTGAAATGTTCTTAGGGACCCACATCTTTTTTATTTTAGCAAAAGGATTTCTTTTAACAGGACATGAAGGTGAAATATGACCTTTTGTGCCACAAAGATGACATGTGAGATGAGAGTAATTAGATGATGCATACACAAAGCCATTTTTGACAGTTTTTACTTTTGAAAAAGGTTTATATCCAATTCCGGCTCTACCAAAAGTACGATTTTGATTTTTAAGAATTTTATCTAAAGTTTCTCTACCTTGAGTGAATTTTGAAAGAGTATTTTTCAAGTCTTCAATATTTTCTTTCAAAATAATTTGCTCATTTTTTAAAGACTCGTTTTCTTTTTGCAATACAACTAAATGTTTTTCAGAAATTAAAGACTCTTTTCGAGTTAAAATCTCATTTTCCTTTTTCATTTTCATGGCTTCATTTTCTAAAACATTTATCTTGGAAGTCAATGATTCATTTTCTTTTGATAAACTTGAAATTACTTTCTTTTGAAAATTACTTTTCAAACTAAGTTTCTTAAATTCAGTATGTAATTCATCAAAAGCTAATTGTAATTCATCAAATGTAAATGATTTGTCATTTACCTCATTTTCGTTTCCAAGTGCCATTAAGCATAGGTTAGCAACCTTATTTTTGCAAACTTCGGTTTCTGTGTCGCTTTCATCATTATCTTCTCCCCATGCTGCAATCATAGCTTTCTTCTTGTCCTTCTTGAATTTTTTCTTAAGTTCTGGACATTCTGATTTATAGTGTCCAGGTTTGTTGCATTCGTAGCAGGTTACTTCAGATTTTTTGTGATTTTCTCCTCTTTGAAAATCCCGGTTGTTGAAGTCTTTTCTGAAAAAATTTCGTACGCCTTGTTTCTTTCTCACAAACCTTTGGAACTTTCTAGTGATGAATGCCATTTCCTCATCCTCATCTGAATCATCTTCCTTATCCTCTTGATGTTTCGAGGTGGATTTGAAGGCTATTCCTTTCTTCTTGTTGTTGTCCTCCTCTTCCTTTCCTTCTTGCATTATGAGCTCATGAGTTAAGAGAGATCCCATTAACTCATCTAGACTTAGCTTTGATAAATCCTTGGCTTCGGTAATGGCAATGACTTTTGTCTCCCAACTTTTTGGCAATGACCTAAGCACTTTTCTTACAATTTCAGTATTAGTATATATTTTTCCAAGAGAAGTTAAACCATTAATAATATCAGTAAAGCGAGTAAATATTTGAGGAATAGTCTCATCAGGCTTCATTTTAAAGAGTTCATAATTATGGACTAGCAAACTGACTCTAGATTCTTTAACTTGTTCGGTTCCCTCATGGGTCACTCTAAGCTTGTCCCAAATTTCTTTTGCGGTTTTACATGTGGAAATTCTGTTGAACTCGTTGGCATCTAAGGCGCAGTACAACATGTTTGTAGCTTTGACATTAATTTGGGCCATTCTAGTATCTGATTCATCCCACTCATCTTCAGGTTTTGGTACCCTAAGTCCATCTACGGTTTTGGTAGGAATTTTTGGACCATTGCAAATAATTTTTCAATATTCATAATCATTAGATTGAACATGTATGGTCATCCTAGTTTTCCAATAGCTAAAATTTGTGCCGCTAAATAGTGGTGGCCTATTGGATGCTTGTCCCTCGGGTAAAGAATAACTAGGGGTTGCCATGATCTACTCTAAGACGGTTAAGTCACACAAACTAGAGTTTAGGTTCTGATACCAATTGTTATCCCAGGTAGGCAACCCAAGAGGGGGGGTGAATTGAGTTATTAAAAATTTCACAATATTAAAATTAACACAATATTCAGAATTTTAATAAATGAAAAAAAACCAGAATAATAATTATCAAAAGTAAGAGAGATAGGGAGAGAAAATCAAACTGTCACGACCCAAACCCGCCCCTATGGGTTTAGTACCGTAACCGGCCAGTAATTCGTGATTACCGAAGGCCTGCTTAATAGTAAAGACAGTAATACTGAGTACAGGGGCTGGCAGAAGCCAAAACAGTAATAAAAGATGTCCAATGAGCTGTGACAATCTGTATGCAAAAAGACTTTTCTGTAACATATTCACATTCATAAGCAAAACATATATACACCATATGTACAACATTCAGGTTAGGGACCAAATCCCTAATTAGCACAGTACAGTACAAGTCTTATACAGTATTACAGAACAGAAGCAAAAGGGTGAACTGAGACACCCCAAAAAGCCCTGGCTTGGACTGACATGGAACCTCAAAGTGAGGCGCGATGGTTGGCTTGACAAAAAGGGAGCTAACCCAACGCTCTTAACTCCGATCCGGTGCCTGGACACCTACATATAAATATAAACAGTGAGCTAAAGCCTAGTGAATAACAGTTGTGTAAAGAGGTTAAGAATGAATGTCCTTTCAGTCATTAAACAGTCATATCAGTCATTTAGAAACCATAGCAGTTATATGTGGTACATCCAATAGCAAAACAATACAATAGGTCTTAACAGACCGAATAGTCAGTTGATGGCCATCATAACAGTAAACAGTAGTGGTTCCAACATGGGAACCGACAGAGATCTCTGTAACAATAGCAGTAACAGTACAGTAACAGTAAATTGCTATGGATGCCACGAATACAGTTTACAAATAGGACAAACATTCATTCATCAACCAATAACGTTTTAGTAAACAGAACAGTTGATCATTCAGAAAATATTCATAATTGAACATATCTTTACAACATTGTTACTCACAGAGCACTGGGCTAATAGCAGCTAAAGAACGTCCTCGGATGCCAACCCTACACAGTTATAGAACGAACACACACTAAGTTACACACTCAGGAATCAACAACTTAGTCCCTATCTTGACTCGGTGTGGTTCTACATCAATATCCTCATTAAGATGCCTTAAGCTAGGCCTAGGAATGCCTATGATGAAATGAGGATGCAAAGATATACTTTAAAACACTTTTCAAAATTTTCAGAAAACAGGGGCCTCGCTCGAGCGTGGCTTTCTTCGCTTGAGTGAGCTTGTCAAAACAGTGGGGTTGCTCGAGCGTGGACTTTCTCGCTCGAGCAGTCTGTAAAAATGCAAAAAGTGCTGGATGTTGAAAATTTTCGCTCGACGCTCGCTCGAGCATGAGACACAATCCTCGCTCGAGCGTAGGTTCTCTCGCTCGAGCGTGCGTCTGCGTGCACTAAAAACCTGAGAGCTTGCAATCTACGCTCGAGCCAGCATCCCTTCGCTCGAGCAGAGCTTTGAACAAAAGATGATCGCTCGAGCGTGGAAGCCAAAATCTAGAATTTCCAGATTTGCCTCCCAAGCTCAAACCAAGCATTCAACGCCTCAAAACTCAACCTCTTGGGCCCATTTTCTGGAAAAACACTTTAAACCCATAATATAACATGTTTTGAAGATCAATTTGTAAAATCAAAGCCCAAGGGTGAGTCAATTGAACACAATTTCAAAGAAACTCTCATGAACTATGTAAAAACATAACATGGAAGAACTTTTATGAATCAAGTGTTCTAAAACTTGGCCAAATGCAAGATTAAGCTTAAGAACATGGTGAATTCATGGACTACATGCAAAATATGAACATGCATGTTGAAATTCATGAAAAACAACCTCAAATTGCAAGGATATGTACATGCAAGCATGAACTCACTCTCAAATTCAACTCTTTACTTTAATTCTTGACTTAGATCACCAAATTTCCATGAATCATGCAAGACACAACTTCAATTCATAAACTAAAGAATAAATATCCTACCTTAGGTCCTTAATTCCAAGTCTAGAAGCTCAATTATGCAATCTACTCTTCAATTCTTCTAATTCTCCAAGCAAATTTTGATGAACTCAAGTTTTCTCCTATCTCTCTTTCTCCTTTTTCGGTTTTGGCTTAGGAAGATGGATGAAAATGATGCCAACACATAACATGGAGAGTAAAAAATGGCCTAGGATTGTCCACTAAGTGGCAATTTCGTGAATAACTTGAACTAATGTAGTTTAACATTATTTAATCTAATTTAATCATTCCAAATCAAATTTAAATTAAATCTACCATAAAATCACATAAATTCTAATTAACATATAACACTAATCAATTTCAGATTCGGCCGCCGAAAAGACCTTCAATTTGCAGTTCAAAACTTAAAACATGAACAGATCAATCAATTGATAAACAGATAGAAATGCAATCAAACAACCTACTCATGCAATTAGTTTAGAATTTCATCCTAATCAGTTACTTATCATGTTCAGTCACAGTTTAGCAGTAATTAGTGGCGAGGGTTGTCACACAAACACTGAGATTTATAGTGGTTCAGCACGCCAGGCCTACGTCCACTCCCCAAGGAACCTCATTAAGAATTTCTTTACTATCAATTGAATAAATACACCACCAAGCTTGTGGATTTGGCATAGGACTTACTCTTATCTATTGAGCCTCACTCAACAATAAATGCCTTACCCTTACAAAATCTCTCACAAAAATGAGGAATAAGAATAAGTGGTACTTAAACCCTCTTTTACAATAATTCTCTCACAAAGAGTAGATATGAAAGTGTAAGAACAAAGGCTAGACTTTGATCTGAAAGTGAAAGAGCAGAATATAATATACTCAGAATTTTGGAGCTTACAAAAATTTTCTCTTCAAGTTCTTGATTTTTCTTCACACACAACACTTCTATTTATACACAAAAATATACCCGTTGGACGCTCCTTGCTGACGTCATGGCTTACATAAGCACGCTGCTGATGTCATGGCTTACATAAGCACATTGCTGATGTCATGGCTTACATAAGCACGCTCCTTGATTTTAAATAGTCAGCAAATGTTAATAATTAAAAAGATAAAAGTAAAACTAATTTTTTCTTTTCCTTTTTTATTTTTTTTTCAAACATGGAGCCACCGTTTTTGTAGACAATTTAATACAAAGTTCACAACTTTCAAACAAGCAAATGATTTGCTCCATCTTGTTTTATTATAATATATAACTCCATCTTTTTCTTTTTGTTTTATTGTAATATGATATAATCAATGTAGTGTAAAAAATTTAATTGCTCATGTGATGTATTCTATTTATATTATATGCATTCTATATAATATTCTAATCAAATATTTGCATATATAGTAAAATCCCTTTAAGTAATATTTATAATAGATCTGATCATATATACTATTTTTCTGTATATGTTGTAGAGATTTTAAATTAAATATAACCTTCCACTCCATATCAATTTTGTTAAAAGAAGACAACCCATTAATACCAAATTTGTCAAAATAATACAACCAATCAATATCAAATTTGTCAAAAGATGAATAGTATTCAGCCTAATTATTCAAAAAGTGAATAGTAAAGTTTTCAAAAATATTTTTTATTTAAATAATTTTTAACAAATGTATCATACAATATATATTTTAAATAGATAATATTTTGTGTCATAATATAAAATATGTATATTATTTACAAATTTTCAATTAATATTTTAGATATCATCAAAATTAAAGAACATGATTAACAAAGGGGTATATGAATGTTGTCTCAATATCATAGCTGGAATAAAACAATTTACGTTCATATTCTTGTTCTGAGCATGTAGACAAAAGTCAGAGTTCATACTTAATCTTTCGTATACGTTTATCAGTACAAATAGATCTCACACAGAGTGACTTAAATTTTACTTGTCAGTTCTATAGAAGAACCTCCGGCCGGGTAAAGATATCTTGTCAGTCCCATATAGGGATCTCCGGACTGGGAACTTGCATACTTATCAGTTCCACTTAGGAACCTCCAACCGGGTACAGATGGCTTGTCAGTTCCATAGGAACCTCCGGTCCGGGAACTTATAGCATACTTGAATCATAACATCATGTCACTTATAACGTACTTGAACCGTGGCATACATCACTTGCAACATACTTGAATCATGACATAGCCTCATAAATGCTTGTTAATGTCGGACAAACATTCATAGTATAAAACATGGCATTTCTCTCAACAGATCTTATTTCGTATATAGAAAATACATAAAGTTGAACATAGCTTTACTAATTTATTACTCACAGACAATAGGTGTCGCAAGTAGGCGACTCAGCTTCCTTGTGGCGCTTGACCTACACAGTTACAAAATGAAAATGGTCCGAATTACACGCCCGTAAATGATAACTTGGTTCCTTTCTTGTTCTGGTGTGTACCTACTTCATTATCCTCATTATGGGGTCTAAATCATGGCCTAGGAATGCCTAGGATGGAATGAGTATGCAAAAATGCACTTGAAAACATTTCACAAATTTTGCTGAAAATAGGGTCCACGCTTGAGCGTGGCTTTCCCCGCTCGAGCGTACATGCAAGATGTGAAGGTTCGCTCGAGCGTGACTTCCCCTGCTCGAGCGGACTGTAAACTTTGGAAAAAGTACTGGATGCTTGTTTTTCACGCTCGACAGATGCTCGATCCCCGCTCGAGCGTGAGACTTAGACCTTCGCTCAAGCGTGAATTCTCCCGCTTGAGCGGACTGCAAAACATATGAACTTCTGGATATATGCATTTTACGCTCGAGCGTGACTCACGTTGCTCAAGCGGAAGTGCATGTACTTAGAGTGCTCGCTCGAGCGTAAAGTCCCCTGCTCGAGCGTGGATCAAATTTCTAGAATTTCCAGCTTTGATCTTCAAGCTCAAATTCGATCTCTAAAGCTTCAAACTTCATTTTTTTTCTGGGCCAAAGCTTTGGAAAATACTTAGAAACTCATAATACTTCATGATTTAAAGACCACTTCATAAAATCAAAGCCCAAAAACATGTCAATTGTTCAAAATTCGTCTTGAAATGAAAGAACATGATGTAATTATGCCATGCATGTATTCACTTGAATTCAAAGCTTCCAACACATGATCACATGAGGCATTCTACTCCAAAATGAATCCTTAGGTTACAACTAGAATATGAACGTGCATGTGAGAATTTCATGAAAACAACTTCAAAATTCCATGTTATGGTCATGCATGCATGGAATAACTTACAATTGCCAAGTTCTAACCCAATTCTTGCATGAATTCATCTCATTCACTTGAATCCTAGTAAAATCTAATTCAATTACACAATTAAAAGCTTGGTCCCTTACCTAGAGTCCACAATTCCTTTGAATTTTAGCTAAGCTCTACAATCTATCACCAATCCTTTCCAACTCTTGATCCCTCTAAGCAATTCTCTCTTTTCCTCCTAGAATTGAGCTCAAATTTCTACTTCTCCCTCTCTCTCACGTTTGAGGCTTAAAGGTGAGGAGAAAATGAGGTGTAACATTGCACTAGTGGGTTCAAATGGCTCTTTTGGTGGTAGTTGATTAAATTTAATCAGATGGGCATTAAATTAACCTAATTCAATCGCTCCGGACTGAATTTCAATTAAACCTACCATAAAATTCGAAAAATTCTAATTAACTCATAAATCAAGTCAATTTTTGAATCGGTTGCCGATAAGGCCCTCAATTCGCTGACCGAAACGAAAATAAGAACAGATCATTCTACGCTGAATAGATAGAAACACGAAATAATGCAATGCACATGAAATCAACTTGGGACTTCTTCTTAATTACTTGTTAAGCACACTTAAGCATGAATTAACATTAATTAAGGATCGGGGTTGTTACAGTCTTCCCCCCTTAAAGAGTTTGGTCCTCCAAACTCGAGTTACCTTCGTTTTGGAAGAACATTGGGTCCAATGGAAACAAATCCGGATATCTTTTCATCATGTCTTCTTCTATTTCCCAGGTTGCATAGGTTCCCCCATGATTCTGCCAATCCACCTTCACTAACGTGATTTCCTTGTTGTGTAGTCTTTTGATCTGGCGATTCACAATCTGAATAGGTCTTTCTTCATAAGTATAATCATCTTTCAAGAGTACATGTGTTGGTTCAATGACATGGAGTGGATCTCTTAAATATTCTCGAAGCATCGACACATGAAATACATTGTGCATATGCTCCATCACTAGAGGTAGAGCCATTCGATAGGTTACTGAATTGATTTTTTCAAGGATTTCATAGGGCCCAACATACCTTGGCGCCAATTTGCCTTTTACGCCAAACCGAGTTTGACCCTTCATAGGGGTTACTTTTATGAACACGTGATCCCTAACTTCGTATTCTCTATCTCTTCTTTGAACATCGACATAACTCTTTTGCTGGCTCTGTGCAGTTTTCAGACGCTGCTGGATCAGTTTCACTTTCTCTGTTGTTTCTTGCACAAGTTCCGGTCCCAACAATGGTCTATCACCTACTTCGGCCCAACATATAGGAGATCGTCATTTTCTTCCATACAGAGCTTTATAAGGAGCCATTCTGATGCTTGAATGGTAACTGTTGTTATACACAAACTCAACCAGTGGCAAATAAGTCTCCTAATTTCCTTGGAAGTCTAACACACACATTCTGAGCGTATATTCCAAGGTCTGATTGGTTTGTTCAGTTTGACCATTCATCTGTGGGTGATAGGCGCTACTCAACCTCAGTTCTGTCCCCAAGGCCTGTTGCAAACTCTGCCAAAATCTTGATACAAACTTAGAATCCCTGTCAGATACAATAAATACTGGCACTTCGTGCAATCTCACAATCTCATTTATATAAATATTGGCCAATTTGTAAGCATTGTAAATAGTTTTGACAGGTAGGAAATGGGCAGATTTAGTCAAACGATCAACTATAACCCAAATAGAATCCATACCTCGAGAAGAGCGAGGCAATCCCACAATGAAGTCCATGGTAATGTGCTCCCACTTCCATTCTGGTATTGGGAGTGGTTGTAACAAACCAGCGGGTCGTTGATGTTCAGCTTTGACTTGCTGACAATGTAAACACCTAGCCACAAAATCTGCAATACACTTTTTCATTCCAAGCCACCAGAAGTTCTGTTTCAAATCATGATACATCTTTCGTTATGTGTCCTCTTGGACTTCTCTTCATTCACCGTATCAAAACATAGGCCCTTCCCCTAGATATGTCGAGGTTCTTTGACATAAGTTCCCTTGGTACGAGGTGTCCTCTGCGAGTCACCTTTGATCAACTCTCCTCGCTCGACATCCTGTGAAGGCTAATGTGAGTTCTCATTTTCCTTGCCATGCTGCAGGACTGCTGGGATTGTTTTCTGCCTCCCTTTTTGGGCATCAGTCTTGGCCCCTGGCATCGGCGTGTCCTACAACGGAAACGGTGGTTGCATGACGTTGTTTTGCATCATAAAGTTGATAACCGATTGTAGATCTGCCAACTTGTTGGCCATTCCCTTCATTTCACTATCCCTCCTCAGGCACCTATCCTTTCATACCTGGAGGTCACTTTCATTGTAATACTCATCTCGGCCTGGTTTCTTCGGGGCGTCTCTCTCTTTGCCGACGTCCTTATTCCCAGGATTCTGATCTCGTGGCCCTTCATTATGGTTTTCTTCCTCAATGTTAGGATCAGCATGTTTACCATTTCCACTAGGGATGTCGTCTCCAGTCTTTTCTTTTTACCCGTCATTGGCCATCTATTCTCCTTAAGTTTCCACAGATGACGCCAAATTGTGGGTGTTGATTTTTGACCACACAACCAAACGGGAAACTTAGCTGGAGAGCACCGACAGAATAGATTAAGCCTGAACAATCTGTCACAGAAAGATAAGAATTCGGCGGTGGTTCGTCCACCTGGGGGCACTCCGATGCTCAAGTCAGTAATCAAATATCTCTCAAAGATAGCAAATTGTGGTTAACTTACAAGAAAGAATTTACTGCTCACAGTATATCACCCCTACCTCAGATCCATGGGGGTGCCCTACTTTTATAGCCAGCACTGACCTGATCCTTGTAGAAGCCTCACTTTAGTGGACTCAGGCTCAATGGTCATCCTAGACTCTCAGCTAGATAGGGATAAACTCTCTAAGAGCTTTATCTTTATCTAGACTAAGATCCTCCCCTATTCTAGGACTCTTGTCCCTTATCTGCTTATCTCAGATTCTGGTATCTCCGTAGATAACCTCGGCCTAGCCGAGATCACCTCGGCATCAGGACTAGGCCACGTGGCACCTCGGCTGACATTTCAGCGTCACCTTAGCCGCGTGCTGTCATTCACAAAATATGTCCCCACACTTTATATTGAGTCATTTTTTCCCTTTAACTTTGAAAGTTTATTTATTTTTACTTTAACCATTTATGTTTCAAAATTTTTTTTTAACATTTAATTTTAAAATTAATTTATATTTAAAATTAGACAAAAAAGTAACACATTAACAGCCATATTTTATTATATAACTCACACTTCTAATACAAATCTAAATTTTAATATAATAATATATTTTTTAGGAATTGACCATTAAATCCCATTTTTCCATCTTATAGACCATGTAGTCCTAATTGTTTTATTTCAAACCGTTTAGTCCTCATGACTATTTGTTTACTATTTTAACATTGAGGTATTAATTTGTGGTTGTTTGGCGCGCGTGTGTTTATGGGAATGGGTGTGTTTGTGCTTTATGTCCCAATCAAAAAAAAGTAGTAGTACTTTTTTGGATGGTGTGTATTACAGGTAGGTGGTTGTAGGACGTGAAGTTGGGGAGTTGTGTTGTCACGTGACCCAACCTACCCACCCACTTGGGAAATTTAACCTGGATACGGTGTAACCCGGCCCAATGTAATGGTCCAAAAAATTGGTGAATATTGCCTGTTTGGGAATACAATTCGGTGGTGATTTCCGACGCAAACCCTAACATTTGTTATGATTATCCCCTTTTGTGATTTGAATTTCAAATTTTTGTAATTCCGAAAACAACGTTACAGATTTAGGCAATATTTCACGCATTGTTAGTGTGCATCAGAAACTCTGTGTTGTTCAAATCCGTTGATTTGTTGGTTGTGAAGAACCCTAATTTCTGCGCGGAACAGAGGGAGTCGCTTTGTGAACTTCCCCCGATCAGAGTTAAGTCCCATTGTCGGTGGAAACCAAGTCTTATTCAATGTCTGAGAAACGTAAGTTGTTCATGGATTGGGTTATTATTATACATTTATTAGACTATTTTGATGTGATTACGGTTTAGTTCTTGGTGGTTTGTGGTATGTGTGTCCTCCGCGCAATTGAATATGGATGTATGCATCTTATTTCGTTTGTTACTTTATGGCGTGTTTCCCACTATATGTGTAGTGTGTTGTGTTGTTGTGCATTACTGGGATTGATTTTCTATGTATTTTGGTTTTTGAACGTGGGACATATTGTACGTGTAGGCCCATTTTGTTGGGTTGTTATGTGTGTGTGGTGGGGTGGGTATTTGAAATCCTTCAGATCGGGGTGTTGTGTTGGCACCTTTCCTGTGATGGGGCTATGTGTCATAAAGAAAATGAAATGGAATACTTGGTGGTGGGGGGTTTAATTTGTACGAATTGGGTGTGGTGTGGGGGGGACCGTATGCACGTGTGTGCGTGGATGGTCAAATGTTTTTCTAGTGGTTAAGTGTGGGAAAGTCGTAGTTGAACTGGCATGTTTTATGTTTTTGGGTTGGACGTGGCATCTGTTGCGCATAAGATTAAAATGTAATTTGATGTGTGGCTTTATAACTAATGGTGTTGGTGATTGGTTGTGTCACGTGTTTGCTGTACGTGTGGGTTTTTGTAAATTTTTGTCAATATTATGGTTTTGGATTGATAATTGATGTTGTACAATTACGTGGCGAGTGTTCTTATCATGGTGTTGGCAAGTTATCGTTGTCGTTAAAAAAATGTTGTTATTGTATTACATTTGATTGTGTTGGTACTGTGAGTGGGTTGGGTAGTTTTGATTTTAGGAAGACCGAATAATGTTTTGTTGTAGAATTTGTCTATTTGACCGATGTGACTTGTGCTAATGTAGTGGTTAACACAGGGGAAAGTCGGTGGACGCGGTCATGTGAGCGCAAACTGCAAGAGGCGTTAGGCTTATCGTCAAAAAGTAAAATTGGGGTAAACATGCCAGGAGGAGTCCTGTTCAAGCAACCTAACATTGTGGCCTGTTCGGGTGGTGCTAGAAAGCGGCTCAAGCCTCGGCTGAATTTCCAGTCTAACGTTACAGGAATCATTAAAATGGTGTACGCAGTAATTTTGAGGGAGGTGCGCCTGGTACATTTAAGGAAGACACCATTCTGGTTTATGTTTAAATCTATATTAATTACCAGCTTGACCACACCGAGTTCTGAAAGGGTGACGATCTGATTGTGTACATTATAAGGTCGTATAGTGTCCGGGAAGGGAAATTCGTTATTGAGGGATATGATGTTGACTTGACGGATGAGGACGTGAAGCTATTGTTTGGATTGCAAAGTGGGAATACATTCCTTGATTTGACACCACAGCCGAGACCTGCGTCCGATTTTTTCCAGCGTAGGTGCCCCAAAACTAGCTGGATTATTGCGAAACTTGTAAGGGATTTGATGATGGAAGCGGTGGCGAGAGACACGCCATGCGATCATGAGGACACTGCCAAATTCCTTTGTTTCTATGTGTGTGGTAAATTGTTTTTTGCAACGTCTGGTGAGACAATTAGTTGGATGTTAATCCGGTACCTGGACAACATCGATGCAATGAAATTATATGATTGGAGTGGCGCTGTACGTAGCATGCTGATGTGTTCGGTGAGGGACTTCCATCAGACACCAGAGAAAGTTTCAAGATACGTAGTTGCTTTAATGGTAAGTGTACTATTTATATTTTGGTTGTTGGTTTTTATTTTTTTCCCTAATTTAATGTTATTTGGTAAGACATTGGTTCATTGTTACATGGATTTCTGATTTGGGGTGGATTGTGCTGTAGTTCTGGTTATGTGAACACACGACCATTGTGAAAGCCAAATATAGGCACAGGTTTCCCAAATTCCTCAGATGGGACATTGGTGAGGTGATATCTAGTACGCGTGGTTTGAAACTATCTGGTCTAAACAACTTTGAGGTACCTATTTTTGATTTGTTGGGCAATTTTTTAGTTCATTAAGCGTTCTGTTATAGCTCTTTTTGTTATGTGAGATGGCAGTGATTCTGGGTTGACAGTGCTAGTGTTTTATGTAGGTGATCACGGGCCAATTGGTTGAACAGGAGCGTGAGGGCTCAATTCTGGAAGGAAAGGGTGTTCAAGGGGGTGGAAATGCGGGCTTCGTTGATGACAAGGGTGATAAGGTGGCAGGAGGGGGTGATAGCATGTTTGTAGATATTAAGGTAAATGGGATTAATTACGGTAACTAGTTTGGTGGAAACAAACAAAATGAAACATGGACATCAGGTTGTAATATGCAAAGCCGACAATGTGGAATCTGAGATGGTGAAGAGTTGGATGGCCTAGGTGGTCAATTTGTACCCCAGTGTAATAGTCCGGTGGGGCAGAATGAGTGCGCCAACCAGTCCTGATTTTGGGATGGAAGACGAAGTAGACAGCCAAATTATAATAGAGTTGAAGAAAGAAGTTGCTATATTGAAAAAGAAGAATGAGATACAATCAATTAATCTGGTGGCAGGTTTTGAGAGCATTTTTAGGGTGAAAGATGAAGAATGCAAGAAACTGGTAATTGAGAATGCAGAGTTACAACGCACTTTGCAGCCCTTGAGGAGCAAGTTGCTGAGCAGGCCGTGCACAGTGTGACACAACGTTTCAGTGGCGTCAACGTCACGAACATGTATGCGGAAGTACATATTGTTGGCAATGTGGTTGGCGCAAATGTTGGTCGTGACAACTGCCCAACACTTCGTGGCGCCATTGTGATGGACGCCTTTCCCATCGCTTGTGTCCCCATGGTAGACAACAACGTAATGCATGGTGTTATCCAAGCAGATGAGAGTGATGTCGTTGTTGTCAGTTCTTTGGCGACAGAAGGTGGCAATGATGTGGATGGTATGAACTCATTCGTACGTAAGATCAAAGGAAAAGTGAGAAAAAATCTGAAGTTGTCAGGGTTTGAGTACCCAAAATTAAGGGGTAGGGGCGTAAAGTGAACAACAAAATGAACGATTCTATGTCCGGTGGGGTTGGGTGTAGTGTGGATGGTATGTGACGTGAAGATATGATTGATGTTGACACTGTTGCTGATGGTAAGAAGATATTCACAGGGTTTAGAATCACGAATCGTAACACAGTATGGAAGATGATGACCGAGCGAGAAAAAAGATGTGATCAGCACTGCGTACAATCGATATGGTGATAGGTGAGCACCATATTTATTTGTTTGTATTATGTTCACGGTCTGTCATACGCATTACATTGGTAGTAGTTATACTTGTTATATTAACTGTTTTAACTTTTGTGTAAGGCTGTTATGTGGATTTGACGACATAATGGGAACACAGTCTATTTCGCGGATGTTAGGTCACTAGTGAGGCAATCAAGTGTGAGGGGGAATGTAAGTGTTACGTATTATTTTCAGGTTGCAATTGGTTGTACAAAGTTGACATGTTTGCACTTGTGGGAATGCGTGATTGTTTGAATTTTTTGGTTTGTGGCACTATTTTTGGCAGGTTATTGACGCCTTTATGGAGGTGCTGTAGGACGAGCAAGATAGGTTGAATGCGGGAAAAGATTTTTCAGAGAACTCTTACTTCTTCAGCAGCATATACTGGGTACGATGTTTTTTCGGTGGCACATGCGTGACATAGGTCCTCAATGGTTTGTAGGTTTTTTTTTTTTTTTTGTGTGTGGGTTAATGGGTTGATGTGCGCAGGACATGATGAAAGGTGAAAACGTGGATGCTAGGTTCAAGTATTTGACGAGCAATCTGCATGTTGGTAAGGGTGCGTGTTACATGCACTTCCCCCTTTGCCACCTTGGCCATTGGACTTTAGTAGTGTACAACACCGAGGACGGAAACTGGAAACACTATAATTCGATACAGAGCAGGTCGGAAACAGTGGTGTGCATTATGCTGAGGCTGTCAAACTGGTGAGTTGATGTGAATTATGGTCGAATTGGACATTTTGTAACAGCGATGGACTTTCATGTGATTGCTTCTTGTCACGACCCAAACCCGCCCCTATAGATTTAGCGTCGTAACCGGCCAGTAATCCTTGGATTACCAAAAGCTTTTGAACAGATTATGACATAATAAGGGGTTGCAGAAGCAAATATATAAAAACATTCATAGTTCATTGAGATGTGCTGACATACATGGGACAGAATTTCAAAACTTTTATATACATACACGTGACGTCATAATACAATAGTCTTACATCACCCGCTGATATAGATAAAACAAAAGTGGGACTTAATCCAAAGTACAGATAACAGAAAACTTGTTCATATACCAAAAGAAACTAAGTCTTATACATTCACAAAACATGACCAAACATTTAATCATAGGTCGGGGTTATTACACTTCTCTTTGGGTTTTCTGTGATTGCGTAGAAAAACATTGTAACGAACGTGCAACGATAATTGATGGCTGCGCATGGGTTAGACCAGCTGGTTGGTATGCAAGATTTTGACATGCCTGTGGAATCAGTGGCCGAGTGCCCCCAGCAACGTCCGGAAACGTAAGTGCATCATAAATGTTTTTGAACAAAGTTGAAGGTGCGTAAGCTGTGAGATGTATGTTTTTGACGCCATTGTTTTGTGTTCATTGTTGTAGATGGACTGTGCAATAATTGTGCGCGCTATAATGAGACAATATGTGATTCACGTTGATGTGTGTTCATTGGAAAGAGGTAACTGCAATGTTTTACGTGCAAACATGGTGAAAAGTTTCGTCTGCGATCCTGTATGTGGGGTGGCAAGCAATGTGGGGTGAAGATAGTTTAGTTAATATTCCGTTACTATGGATAACGACTAGTTTAAATAATAATGCTCAGTTAGTACGTTTGAAGAAGTCACATTTTTTGGCCTTTTAAGTACTGCAATTTAATGTTTTTGTGTTGATTATATGTTTTGTCGTTCGCATTTGGTGTTCGGTATTGGGTTATGGCATGGAAGTTTTTTAGTATACATAATCAGAAAGTGTTTTTCATGTTGAAGCTTATACTTTTATTAAGCATAATATTTTGTTCATATGGGTTTTTGACTTGCGTGCAATCCTGTGATTAAAAACTTTGTTGTTTCTGTACATAAGTTGTTGAAGTTGTTGTTGCAAATTTTGACCTGTTACACTGGGAATGACATGTCACTGACAGGTTATTGTTCACTTTGTTGGGCTGGCAATGTACTAAATTTAGTGTTTAGATTACTGTGTAAATGTTTGTTGAAAGGGGGAATGTATGTTTATTTATGTTAGGTATGGGGCGCTATATTTGAAATTAACAGCTTCAATGGGAGTTTGTTGTCGTGGCATGATGGTGTTACTGACCAGTTACAAGTCGTTCACGTTTTAAAACGAGGCATGTCATAGGTGCTATTTAAGTTACATGTTGTGAACTTATTGTTGTCAAGTGGTTAGCCGGTATGCTACCGTGCTGTAATGTAGGCACCAAAATAGTTTATCGAAGTAGTCCCACGTTATATCGGTTAGGCAACTAATAGCGTTAATGGTGTGTTGTAATTGTTGTACCCCATGATTAAAATATAGTGCAGTAATTGTTTTTAAGGCCGAAAATGACAAAATGAAACACGGGTTGGGATACATTGGGGTGTTCGCTTGAATTTGGTGAAATTAGTTGCCACATGGAGTGCGTTAGATGTAGCAGAATTCGTGTTATGATGCGTATTTGTTTAGCAAGTGGGTTACGATATGTGTGTTGTTAACATGAAGTGCGACATAGTTATGTGTTTTGTAGTTTGGGATGATGGGAAGACTTTAGTACAACATTCATGTAATGTCATTCGCATGGTGAGGATAGTAAAACATGGTCGTCTTAATGCCAATCATGGATGGCAAGTGTGTAATGGTAATAGCAAGTATATTGTGGGCAAAACACTTATTGAATTACTTGAAGGAAAGCTGATATTAATAACTGAGTGTGCCAATGATATAAAATTGTATAAAATAGAGTCGTCCGTCGTCGCACATGATTATTGGAAGGGAAACAATTAAACATAATTATTCTAGTCAACACACAGGTTTGAAAGGAAGAAGTTCGTGTATCGCTTCTGCAGTGCATGTAAGTAGCTAAGGTATTGTTAAGGACGTGGCTGATTGTGGTCATGTAGCTAAATGGGTTCGTTGCATGTTTTCCTATTGTGGTTCCCCATGCGTCCACATCTGACGTATCTGATTCGCTGCACATGCCCCCTTTTGACAGTATCCTCTTCTTCTTTGGCCTACCAGGAGCACGTTTCATGACGGATGGGTTGATGATGTAGTCATGTGGGTTGAACGGCGGTTGTTCCACGGTGGGAATTGGGGAAAAGCTTGTGGCGTAAGTTAAACGATATTCGGAGACATGGAAGTATGGTTCGACCAATGTGTTCAAATCACGACCACTTTTTCGGACGGCGATCATTACATGTGTGCAAGGAAACCCATTGATCTGCCATTTGAAACATGAACAGGTGAGTTAACCAATATCAATAGTGACTGATGGAAAAGAGTGCACTTCGTACACATCAGCGTTTGATTGGCTCACTTTCCATAACCTCCCTTTGTTGAATGCTTTTTCAAGATGAGACTCTATCTTGGGACATATTGTGCCAGTCCATGTTTGGGATGCAACTCTACGCTTCGCCATTTGTCACATTAATTTGGTTCTGATGCTGTCAATCATTCTTGTGATTGGGAGGTTGCACACTTTCCAAACCCAAGAGTTGAATGATTCTGCAGCATTTGAACACATCTCACCATAACGCCTCCCCTTGAAAAATGAGTTGTACATTTCCGGTAATAAATAAGACCACTATGACGAACATGTGGTGTGCATGTGAATTGCTGGAGGAACATATGGAACATACCTGAAAAATGCATTTGCCCAATGTTGTGGATGTGCCCTTGCTAGGAATTCAGATGCAACTGTTCGTCCCCGATTTATGGAATTGTTCAACTTTGTGGTTGAAAGCGGTAACAGTTGGTGCATACGCGCAATGTCGTAATTTGCTTACCAAACCAGCCTGATGCATATTGTTTGAGTAATGCAGCCTGTCCCTCAGATTCCTTTGCAAATGTTTGAGATAGAATGCATGTTCTGCATTTCGGAATACGGTTGGCGTCGCTTCAAGCAAATCGAGATTCCGATATGATACGAAGGTTAGAGGTCTGTCTCCATGCAACACCTGGGTGAGATGCTGAAGAAACCAAGACCAATTTGCGGTGTTCTCGAAGTCCACAACTGCATAAGATAAGGGGAACAAACCTGCGAAGTCGAATAAAAGTTTAGGATTCATTATATTATGTTAACGCGATTTGTGACAAAAATGTAGGCAGAGTGGGTCAATGCCTGCAAAAGAGATTCTGAATGTGCTATGTTTGGTTGCACTGTGAATGCTGAAGTATTATTGTATAAGTTGAATGTACTGACCTTGGTTTGCGTCTTTCGCGGTGGTGGCAAGTAAGAACTCTTTGAAGCACCCTTTGAGGAACGTGGTGTTTAGGAAAAGTAATGGACGACAATGGTTGAACCCGTCGATACATGCTTTGAATGATATGAAGTATCGTGTGAACCGGTGTGTGTGTTTATCGTACTCGATATTGATGTAGGTACCAAAGTTGTGTTCCATTGCTGCATTGCTATACCAACACAACTGATCAAACGAAATGGAGTGTGCATCGAACAGTTCGCCTCTCACTTTTTCGACACCTAGCCATGCCACATGGTAAGTGATGTCGAGGCCATAATACTTTGATGGGACGGGTTAGTGGCCTTTCCCGCACACGTTTGGCTATGATGTCGGCGACAAGATCAGAACCAACGAGCAGGTTTGTGGATGTACGGACAACGATGGCACACATGTGTTCATTGTTCCATTTATGTAGGTAGAAAAACCCGTTGGCCTCCAATTTTCGTCTGTGGATAGCCCACGTACTACCCTTTGATTCGTTCATAACACAAATAGTCGTTACCTGGATGGAGTCGTTTTTAACAAACTTGATCTGGAACCCACATTCGACAGCATATTTTCATAAGACGTTGCGAAATTTGGAAGCCCCACCTTCAAAGTGTTGTTCGATGTAAGTAAATCTATTTGCCCATGGAGTGGAAAGGAAGACTTTTTCTTTGTGCGGACAAAATGATTGTAGTAGGTCAACTTCATTGTCCATTTCCAACTCACTTAGTATCGTAGGCCCAGCCATGACATGGGCGTGAGTGGTCATTGGATCATTGCTAGGAGTATTGTTCCTCCCCCCTCTCCTCCTAGATGGTGTTGTTCGATGATCACGTCAACTATCTGCAAGCTGAACGAACGGGCAAGGCAAATCATATTCTGCATGTCTACATCATTCTGTAATGCGAAGTTGTTATAGCTCGGGATCTTGTAGAACAATAGAACCTTCCCCAGTAGGAGCCCGTCAAACTTCAAACAAACAAAATCGACAAGTTCATCAAATGTGTCCAACGATTGCAAACTGTATGCAACATTTGTGGACCGGTAACAACATAGAAGCATCATGAAGGCATCCATCTGCAAAATAGCACAGGTATTTGTACATAAATATACATGATTAAAGATATGAAAACGATCCGTGAAAACGAAATGAAATAATTACGATAGGAATACAACTGAAATCCGGATTGTGTATCGTTGTGTATGTGTTGTTAAGAGGGCATATCAGTTAGGAACACATGATTTTGGGAGTTGTAACTGGGCAATGAATGTTCTCCAGTTTTGCTCCACTAGTGGGGTGTGAACGGAAACATTGATTTGTGCACTAGTATGAATGTGTGGGAATGATGGGGAGGACTCTGTAATGCAAAGCTCCAGACATACCTGTGTGCAACGGTGGTGTTGACGTTAATTGCTGCACTTCCTGACTGTCACGCAAAACAAAATGAACTCACAATGTAATCCCTAATTGGAAATCCTCATAAACAAATCTTCACCACTCCCAGCCCCACAAATCTTGAGATTACACATACAAAAAAAAAAAAAAAAAAAAAAAAAAAAAAAAAAAACAAAACAGAACATCCCCATATAATATGTGAGGGCATATCTGTCCAGCATGCACCAACCACATTCAAAAAAGGACTTATTAGTGATGAATCCCCCCTCATATGGACTTGTCAATCAAACAAAAAATCAGCGGGATCAAGCGGAACACAATTCAGCCATATAGGACTTTCTGATAAATTTCTCATTTTTTTATATCTATGTAATAGTTAACGTAGTATTTTTTTATATATAATTTTGAATACAAATTAAAGGGTCGTTTGACAATGACTTTTTTAGTTGGCTTTTTGATTTTTTTAGCCTAGGACTTTTTTGTTTGTTTGGTTTTCTTGTTTGGCTTTTTTGGCTTTTTGGCATTGGAATGACAAAATTGCCCTCCACTTGGAAATGATGTTTTTTTGACTTTTTGTTTATATATGGGTTAGTTTGGTACTTTTGTAGCTTTTTTGTCCTTTTGTGATTTTGTAACTTTTTTTTGTCTTTTTGTGATTTTTTAGCCCAAATGGTTTGCCAAACCAGGGCTAACTATAAACTCAAAAAAACCTTAAAACATAAAGGGCTAAAATGAAATAAATAAACGTAAAAGATCAAATTGATCAAATATAAAAGGGCAAATTGTAATTTACCCATCTTCTTTAGGGGTGTTTTGAGAAATGCATTTTTTGGCTTTACTTATTTTCTTGTTTAGGACTCGTTTGTCCACCATATATTTTAGTTAAAAAGACACTATAAGTTGTCATATTACTCTTTCTATTTTTCTGCATATCTTTTCGTAAAAAGCTAAAAAGTTACTAAAAAAATTTGTTTCCAACCAAGGCTTATGAATTTTAAAAAAAAAATTCAAAAAATATGAGGTTTCTAAATTATAATTTTTTTTAAAAAAATTGAGAAAAAATAAAAATAAGCAATTTTAAATTTTTTTTTTTCATCTTTAGTAAATTTTTTTTTTTTGAAATTTTTAATAAAAATATATATATTTTTATGTTCGTCTCAATAAAGCGGACAAAAATGTAAAAAAAATTGGCATAATTTTTAAAAGGGCAAATTACATATACCTCCCTTGAAGTTTAGCTAAATTACAGATACCCCTTGAGGTTTCAGAAATTACATCCCGCCCTCTGAGGTTTTGTCACGACCCAAACCCGCCCCTATGGGTTTAGCACCGTAACCGGCCAGTTATCCATGATTACCGAAGGCCTACTTAACAGTAAAGACAGTAATACAGAGTACAGGGGTTGGCGGAAGCCAAAACAGCAATAAAAGATGTCCAATGAGCTGTGACAGTCTGAATGCAAAAAGACTTTTCTGCACATACTCACATTCATAAGCAAAACATATATACACCATATGTACAACATTCAGGTTGGGGACCAAATCCCTACCATAACAGTACAGTGCCAGTCTAGACATTTATTATAGAACAGAGGCAAAAAGGGGAAATCTAAAACACCCCAAAACGGCCTTGACTTGGCTGCACTTGAAACCTTGAAGTGAGGCGCGATGGTTGGCTTGACAAAAAGGGAGCTAACCCAACGCTCTTAACTCCGATCCGGTGCCTGGACACCTACATATAAATATAAACAGTGAGCTAAAGCCCAGTGAATAACAATTGTGTAAAGAGGTTAAGAATGAATGTCCTTTCAGTCATTAAACAGTCATATCAGTCATTTAGAAACCATAGCAGTCATATGTGGTACATCCAATAGCAAAATAGTACAGTAGGTCTTAACAGATCGAACAGTCAGTTGATGGCCATCATAACAGTAAACAGTAGTGGTTCCAAACATGGGAACTGACAGAGATCTCTGTGACAGTAGCAGTAACAGTACAGTAACAGTAAATTGCTATGGATGCCACGAATACAGTTTACAAATAGGACAAACATTCATTCATTAAACAATAACGTTTCAGTAAACAGAACAGTTGATCATTCAGAAAATATTCATAATTGAACATATCTTTACAACATTGTTATTCACAGAGCACTGGGCTACAGATAGGCTAGTGAGCGTCCTCGGATGCTAACTCTACACAGTTACAGAATGAATACACACTAAATTACACACTTAGGAATAAATGACTAAGTCCCTAACTTGACTCGGTGTGGTTCTACATCAATAATCTCATTAAGATGCCTTAAGCTAGGCCTAGGAATGCCTAGGATGGAATGAGGATGCGAAGATGCACTTTGGAACACTTTTCAAAATTTTTAGAAAATAGGGGTCTCGCTCGAGCGTAGCTTTCTACGCTCGAGCGGACATGCAGACAAAGGATCTCCGCTCGAGCGTGACTTCCGTCGCTCGAGCGGACTGTAAACTCAAGCAAAAGTACTGGATGCATGCAATTCACGCTCGATGGGCGCTCGACCTCCGCTCGAGCGTGAGACACAAGTCCTCGCTCGAGTGTGCATTCCCTCGCTCGAGCGAACTGTAAACATATGAAAAGTACTGGATACACGCATTTCACGCTCGAACGTTACTTTCCATGCTCGAGCGGACTGCATGAACTCAGAGTGTACGCTCAAGCATGGAGTTCCCCGCTCGAGCGTGGATCCAAAATCTGGAATTTCCAGATTTGTCTCCAAGCACAAAACTCAATCTTTAAAGCTTCAAATTCGATCCTTTTGGGCCAATTTTCTGGAAAATACATTAAAACCCATAATATGACATGTTTCAAAGATCAATTTACAAAACCAAGGCCCAAAGGTAGTTCAAATAAAACACAATTTCAACAATAACTTCAAGAACATGATGAACATATGACATGCATGTTTTCATCTAAATTCAAAGCTTCTAATACAAGATCAAATGAGTCTAAACTTTCAAAAACATGATGAATTCATGAGCTACAACTAGAGTGTAGACATGCATGTAAGAATTTCCATGAAAACAACCTCAAAACTCACCAATGTGTGCATGCATGCATGATTCAAGCTTCAATTCAACAATTTAAAACCAACTCTAGACTTAGATCACTAATGGCTCAAGGACCATGCAAGGTACAACTAGAATTCAAGTTCAAGAAGATGATTCTCCTACCTTAGGTCTTGAATGTTAAGGTGTAGGAGCCTAATTTGTAAAACCTCTTCAATTCTTCAAATTTTCCTAGCCAAAACTTGTTGAAATCAATTCTCCTACTCTCCTTCTCTCACTCACTCGGTTTTGGACTTGAGGAAAATGGCTGAAGAGTTGTGATAATGCTAACATATATAAATCAAATAAATGGCTCATGAGAAAGTCCACTAAGTGGCATTTTGGTAAATACTTAAACTAATGAGATTTAGCTTTACTTAATCTAACATAGTCATACCAAATCAAATTCAAATTAAATCTATCATAAAATCACGTAAATTCTAATTAGCATAAAACACTAACCAATTTCTGATTTGACCGCCGATAAGGCCTTCAATTTACAGTTCGAAACTTAAAACATGAACAGATCATTTAGCAGTCAAACAGATAGAAATATATCTAAACAATACACTCATGCAATCAGTTTAGAATTTCAGTTTAATCAGTCACTTATCGTGCTTAATCATAGATTAGCACTAAACAGTGGTGAGGGTTGTCACATGTTTATATTTTCATAACAAATTGCCCTCTGAGGTTTATATTTCATAACAAATTCCTCCCTAATTTGTTATGCAAATATAACCTTCAGAGGGAAATTTGTAATTTCTCAAATCTCAGGGGTATCTGTAATTTAGCTAAATCTCGAGGGTATATGTAATTTGTCTTTTTTTAAATAAAAAACACTAAAGACGAAAAAAAAATACTTAAAAAATTCGAAAAAAAAAGTGGCATCTTTTCCAAAATATCCACATAGGCACTCTCATTCTCCCTCTCTCTCTCTCTCTCTCTCTCTCTCTCTCTCTTTCAAACTTTCTCTGTTGTTGTTTGTGGATAGAGAGAGAGAGGGCACAAGCAGTATAGAGAGCATCGTCGTTGGCAATGAACTCCAGCACAGGGACGTCGGCGGGGGGAGGAGGAGGAAGGGGAAGATCATGGTCGTCGACGACATCGGTGTCGGCTTCAGGTAAGAGAATTCAAAATGATATGTCCGACCTCAACCTCGACCCTCCTTCCTATTGCTCCGCTGGCCCCAAAGGAGACAATCTCTATCACTGGGTCGCCACCCTCATTGGTCCTTCTGGTTCCCTCTCTCTCTCTCTCTCTCTCTCTCTCTTGTTGAATTTGAAATTATAATGCTCAATTTTGAATATTGTTTGAAAATTCACATGTTAGTGTACTAGGGTTAGTTAGGGTACTAGCTAGGAGGAGAAGGAAAGGAAAATTAAAATTAAAACTATTGTGCCTTGTATTTTTTTGAATCTGGATCCTCAATTTAAAGCAAACATTTTTAATTCTTTAAAATAAAATAAAAAAAAAACAATGCAATGATTGGTTGTTAATACACAGACATAAGATAACAAGTCCAATTTTGCATTACCCATTTCCCTGTTGGATTTCTTGGGCTCTTGAATGTATTGTTTGAATGTAAAATATGAACTAACTTTGCAGTATTTTCTAAATGGTATTTTAGTTTTATGGTGCTGACCTTCACTGCACATAATAAATAATTTTAGAAAACAAAAATGTTCTAATCTTGCTTACTTGTCCAGTATGTTTTTGTAAAAGTGATTTCTTCACATTCTTTTTGTATGAACACCTTATGAAGATGGCATCTTTTTTCTTAACATAACATTTCTGAGTGAATATCCTTTCAAACCTCCAGAGGTATGCTCAAAAACATTCCAAATAAATACTGAGAACTACTTAACACATTAATTTTATTTTGTCTCCTCAAAGATGTCACATAAGATTTAGGCCCTGTTTGGAACTGAAGTTTTTAGTTAAAAAATAAAAAAAAAAATTTACAAGTTATCAAATCATTCTTTACTTTTCTATATGTCTTTTCGTAAAAAGTTAAAAAGTTATTAAAAAAACCAATTCTCAAACACCCCTTTAGGCTGCATTTGGTTCATGAATTTGAAAAAGGAAAATGTGTGTGAAAAATAGGTGGATCCTTTCAACTATAAATGCTTTAAGGAGTACAAAGTTTAAGGGAGTCCTTGCAATCATGATGCTGCATCTAATGCATGGATAAATAAGTATAATAGGTTTGGAAGCCTAAAGCAAAGTCTAGAAGTCCTACAAGGCTATGATCATGAACAAAAAAATTTGGTCCAAACACACAAGTGTTCATGTTAGTGTTTAAGAGTTTTATTTAAATTTATTCTATCCGATGGGCAAGACTTTACTGGGAGAAATATAAGAGTGCATGTAACACTGTTGGGTATTATTCCATCTTTTTATTTTATAATTTTAGGTTCAGGACTGCAGGTGGTGTTCAAAACTCGTATCTACCACTGCAATGTTGATTTTGCTGGCAACGTTAGTTTAGACGAGTCCGGATCCTCTCTTTGCAAGCCCTCCTTGCAACGGCTGAGATCAGCCGTTGCACATCCAATGGCCATTAAAAAAAAAAAAATTTTGAAATTACACTTTCCCGCCCAAAAGAAAACACAGCCTATACCGGTGAACCCACCCTCAGAATTGAAATTTCGTTTGGAATCAGAAGCATAAAAACACACAGTCATTCTTTCTTCTCCGTCGAACCCATCCTCATTGGCGACCCAATACCGACGGCAACCCAGTCTCGACGCCGTTGCAAGGACCGACGACGGTGAAACCAGAGGTTAGTCACGCTATGTTTCTGTAAATCAGAGGTTTGCCAAAATCGTGAAACCAGAGCCATATATTTGACATTCACGATTTTGAAGCCATATATATCATCTATTTCCAACACCAATAATATATCATCTATTTCACGATTCACTTTGGAGGCATATCGTGAATCAGTTTGACAAATCATCTATTCTATTTCAGTTTGACATTCATTTCCAACACCAATAATATATCATATATTTCAGTTTGACATTCATTTTGGAGCCATATCGTGAATCAGTTAGCTATTTAGAGCCATGTATATCATCTATTTCCAACACCAATAATAACCGTGAATCAGTTTGACATTTATTTTTGATGCGTAGTGGAGATTGAATTATGCTAGTGATTTCTTATCTTAGATTTTTCTACATAAAGTGAAACTAGAGGTTATATTCTAGAATGACAATTGTTGTGACCAATTGAGCAATCAGTTTGACATTCATTTCAACCTTTAGGTATATGCTATATTCTAGAATTGGCCACTAATCTACTTTCAACTTGATGTAGACAAAATTCATTGACAATTATAGAATGAGTATGTTAGATTATCTTATTAATTATGCTAACACACACTGTCATGTGCATCCATAATTGAATTATGCCAATGCATTATTATTAAAGATATTGGGTAGTCATTTCTTGTTTCTTTATCCAGTGTGACAGTGAGTTCTTTGATAATAGTGCAGATATTATGTTTTTTTATGTAGCTAAAATTTTATTTATATGGGTTTTCAGTAGCATTTTCATATGGATATGAAACCTGAGAATGATTGTGCTTGGAAGCCAAAACAGGGAATGACATTTGATTCTGAATAATGTGTGTATGATTTTTATAATACATATGGAGAAAGAATGAGGTTTAGCATAAAAAGGGATTTTTGTAGGAAGAACAAGTTCACTAACCAACTTATTTGTAGACTTTTGGTTTGCAACAAGGAGAGATTTCGGAAGGTTGACAAATGAGACCCATTGGCAAAAAACCCTAGAGCTGAAACTAGGACCGGTTGTGAGGCTCGACTTTATGTTAAATTAGATGAAGGTACTGGGAAATTTGTTGTGACTGATTTCAAAGAAAAACATAACCATGATCTTGTATCACCCGAGTGTGCCCACATGTTACCGTCACAAAGAAAGATATCGACTACCCAAGCAATTGAGTTAGATTTGGCGGCACAATTTGGTCTTCGTTTAGGCCAGTCTTTTGAACTCATGGGTAGGGAACCTGGTGGGAGGCAATGTCTTGGGTTTACAAAATTAGATCAAAAAAATTATTTGAGAACCAAACGACAACAAAGTTTAGCATATGGGGAAGTAGGCAATGTGTTACAATACTTTAAAGAAAAATCTTTGCAGAATCCTTCCTTCTTTTATGCTTTTTAATTAGATAATGAGGAGCAAATAACCAATACGTTTTGGGCTGATGCACAAATCATCATGGATTATGCCCAATTTAGTGATGTTGTCACATTTGATACGACTTACAAGTTAAACAAAGAACATAGACCCTTTGCATCTTTTATGGGATTCAACCATCATAGGGAAATAATTATATTTGGTGCAACATTGTTGTATGATGAGACCGCCAAATCGTTTGTATGGTTGTTTGAAAATTTTATAGAAGTTATGTCAAGAAAGACACTAAAAACTTTGTTCACCGATCAAGATGCTGCAATGGCTAAAGCCATACCCATCGTTATCCCTGACACAAGTCATCGATTGTGTACTTGGCATTTGATGCAAAATGCATTAAAACATGTTAATTGTTTGTTCCAAGATAAGGGGGTAAAGGATGTACTAAATAAATTCTTCTTTGACATTGAAGATGCAAATCAATGGAAGTTAGAGTGGGCGGAAATGCTTGATAAATATGATGCGCATGAAAACCATTGGTTGAATTTGACTTTTGCGGTGAAAAAAAAATGGGGCTGGCCATACGTTAGATCAACATGGGCTGCAGGAATGAGTACCACACAACTTAGTGAATCTTTTAATGCCTTTTTGAAAGATTACATTCGTTTTGATTTTAACTTGAATGAATTCTTCATGCATTTCGAAATGGTACTTTACGAGAAGCGATACAAGGAGTTAGAAGCAGGATATGCTTTGTGCCAAAGGTTGCTAAAGGTGAAAACAACAATAAGAATGTTAATTCAAATGGGTAATGTCTACACAAAAAAGATCTTTGAGGAATTTCAAAATGAGTACTTTTGATCCATTGAATCGGACATAGAAGCAATTGAATATGGCGAGGCTAGTACCATTTACACAATTGTTGATATTGGTAACAAACATGTAAGGAAAGTGAAGATGGAGAGGGATGACTCTTTGGGTTGTAATTGTACAAAGTTTGAAAGGGAAGGAATCTTGTCTTGTCACTCATTGAAGGTTATTAGAGACATATTGAAGATGAAAGAGGTTCCTCCACAATACATTCTAAAGAGGTGGACCAAACAAGCAAGAACCGAAACTGTGAAGGACATTAAGGGGAATGACATTCAAGTAGATGTGAAATTCCAACAAGCCTCGCGGTATAAGACATTGATGAACGCATTTAGAGCACTAGCAAGTAGAGCTGCTGAAACTAAAGAAACTTATGATTTTTGTATTGCACACCTTGCTACATTAGGTGCAAATGTTGAAGGCAAGTTAAGTGCTCATTTTGGTGTTGGAAATGAAGTAAGTAATGATGATGACAACCAAAGCTTTGAAGTTGATTGCGAAGATGTGAATCATGTTGTGCAACCAAAAGGATTGAAGAAAAATGTGGCAACTAGTAAGGGTAAAAGGAGGGTAAAAGGTGGATTCGAAGCGGCGTTGGTAGCGAACTCCAAAAAAAAATCCCGTGCTAACAGCTTGGCTTCATTACAATCTATTACAAGTCCAACAGTTGCACCTTCTCCATTATCTGTTGGAGGAGATATCTATGTTCGTTAACATCTTCCTCATCTTCAACCTCTTTCTCCCCTTCATCCTCTTCCTCCATCTTTGGCCATGGGTGGTAATTCTATTCCTCCGCCATTGACATATCCCACATATCATGTAAGTGTTACTTTAACATTGTATTTTTTTGTGTGTATTTTTTGCGAAGCCTAATATATGACAGTGTTGTAGGCGAACAATTTGCAGGAGATATATATAGTGCCAATGTGTTAATTTTTTGATGGACCAATATGTTAATTTAGATGGACCAATGTGAGCAAACTTCAATTGATGTTAATTTACAGTTGATGTTAATTTACTGTTGATGGTAATTTACACAACTTTTTCATTTGTTTGAAAAATTATCCCATTTGGTTCTGCTGGTGGTATGCTGGTTCTGTTCTCTGTTCTGCTGTTATCTGTTGTGCTGGTTATGTTCCTTGTTCTGCTTTTTCAGCTGTTATTTGTTCTGCTGCTGGTATGCTGGTTCTGCTGTCATCTGGTTGTGCTGGTGGTGTGCTGCTAGAACCATAACATGTTAATGATATGCTGGTTCTGGTATGTTGCTTTTGGGCTGATTGGGTTCTTATCTGATTTGGGTCTTTTCTTTATCCACCATTCCTGTAGATTCTTGGTCTGGTTGAGATGAATCACTCATCCAATAAACCAATTTCTTTATCTTTATTTAATCTGAAAGCATATGTTGGTTGTATTGTGTTGATTAGGTTATTAATGAAGAGAATTTTTTTTTTTAGTTTGGATTATATTTGGATGATCAATTGTTGAATTTAAGATTAGCATACTCAATTTGTTGATTCTCCACATGTTAATGATTTGCATACCCATAATGTGGTCTGAATCTGGTCTGGATTTGCTGTTAAACCAAAATGTGTTGCTGGTTATGTTGGTGCCAATGTTGGTTCTGGTTATGCTTCATGCTGCTGCCATACTCAGAACATTCCATCATGTGCCAATATGTTGTGTTGGTGCCAATGTTGGTTCTTTTAAACCTAAATGGTTCTGCTAGAGCTTCATGTGTTGCTGTCTTGTGTTGCTAACAACATTCCATCAAGTTGAATGTCTTGTGTTGAATGTTTGGATCTGTTGAATGTCTTGTCTTGTGTTGAATGTCTTCTGTTGAATGTCTTGGTGCCAAGTTGAATGTTTCCCAAAATTTATTCCATCATTCATTCCATAACAGATAACAAGTTTAATGTTTTCCAAAATTCATTCCATCATTCATTCCATAACAGATAACAAGTTGAATGTTTCCCAAAATTCATTACATCATTCATTTCGTCATTCATTCCATAACAGATAACAAGTTTAATGTTTCCCAAAATTCATTCCATCATTCATTCCATAACAGATAACAAGTTGAATGTTTCCCAAAATTTATTCCATCATTCATTTCATTATTCATTCCATAACAGATAACAAGTTGAATGTTTCCCAAAATTCATTCCATCATTCATTTCATCATTCATTCCATAACAGATAACAAGTTCAACATTAAAAATCATTTCATAAACATAAGTTACATCATGAAGTACATAAAGCCCAAAATGGTACAAACTTCTATTCAGTTTCCCAAAATACAATACAGTACAAAAGTTACATCATAAAGTACAAAATGATAGAGAATACAATGAAATACGCCATCATTTTGATATTATTTTCAATTACTTTGTTCAACTGAGATATATATGTTGGAAAAAATGATTTTTTAGTGACTTTAATTAAATATTAAAGTGGGTCCCAACCGTCTATTGTGTTGGGTCCAAGTGGGTCTAGATACTTTACAATGAGATCTTTACACCACAAATAGAATGGCCAAAAACCATTGAGAATTGAATGAGAAATTGCCCCATGAAGTTAGCTTCATGAAAGAGTTAATGGGGTTTGTAACTTCTGCCTTTATTGCAGAATTCAATAGTGCATTAATGGGGTTTGTAACTCCTGCCTTTATTGCAGAGGTTAATGGTGCATTAGTGACCAGCCATAAAGGTTGGAGGCTTCTCTTCTCTTCCTCATATATGTATAAATTGCGATCCTCCTGTCAAGTTTCAAACACAGAAATTTTTGCTTCCATTTTACAAGTCAGTTTGCCAAAAAGTTCCTACTGTGAGAGAGTGTTGCCACTGTTTTTGTTCGCTAAGCTAGACAGAAAGTGCTTCTGCCGTAACTGATTTTTGACCGTCGTATCCTGGGAGATAGACGCTGGGATTCCTCAAGCACTCGACCCGTGAGGCGGCGAAATCTGTTTTAAGGAAACTGCTACCGTGCAGGCTTCGGTTTGGTTTCTTTATCATTTTATTGTTTTGTGTATTTCTGTTGAAATTTAGTTGTAATTATCAGCATATGTTGTTGGTATATTTTGTTTTAATTTATTCGTGAATCTATTTATTTAATTTCACAATTTGAACAACAAGTTTAAAACAGATTTTTGATGTTTTCATAAATTATATAATTAGATTCATAAGATTGCATGCTACTGTTTTACTTCTCATTGTCTATGGTTGCAATCCAATTTATTAGATAATTAGTTTATGTTTATTAGATAATTTATGGTTGATTGCTTCCAGTTTTTTTTTTTTAATATGATTTGCATGACTTTTGAGTTTGTTATGTTTTGCTCATAGACTTTCCATTTTATGGTTTTTAGTCCACTGATTTTTTTCCTGGAAATTCAATATTTGTAAATTATGCAAGTTTTGATGTGTTATTTAGTTTCTAGCTTTTAGTTTTCTTACATGATTTAATCCTTAGAATTTTTTGCATGTTAATTGCTAAATGGTTATTGGTTTATAACAATTATTTATAATTCTTGCCTATTAATTTTAGTTTAATGTATTTTGGAGTTATAGAGTTTTGTAACTTGTATGAATTTATGTACATGAATATTCTGAATTTAATTGAGTGCATTAACCTGAATTATTTAATTGGGTGCATTAACTTTGAATTTAACTTATTTATTTGGAGTTATTAGTTTAAATGTTTATTATGAATTAATTTTATTCATAACTCATGACTATTGAACTTTATTTTAAAGTTTTAATTTAATTGGCATTTTAATTCATTGGTTAATTTTATAAATAGTTGGCTAGATGGTTTCAATTATTTATTATATTTAGTTTTTGCTTAGATTATTTGTTTGTATTTTGTTGTGGTTTTTTCTGCTAACTTTTTTTACAGGAATATTTATGCTAAAGGGAATGGAAAAACAAATACAAAACCAAATAAATAGTATTTGGGATGTAAAAACAAAATGTTTGGACTACTAACTTTTGTGTTGAATAGGAATACCTAAGCGTGGAAAGGCTTTTGGACTAAATAGAATCCTTATGGATTAGCTATTTTATTTAAATGTTGAAGCATGTTTTGCTTGAGATTTAGTTGGTTTGTTTACCAATTTGTAGTAGCAAGTTTTATTTGCTTGTATTATTAGAAGCATTTCATACGCATGTATTTGATTGTAGCAATTTTTAAATTGCTTGTAAGTTTGGAACTTGGTTTGGTTTTCTGGAATAGAAACCAAAGTGTTTAGCCTTGGCTAAAGAGTAGTTCTTTTTTTTTTAGAAATGACAACTAAGACGGATTTGGTTTCAAACCTTTGGGGTTTGAGGAAGTCTTTGGGTTTAATCATTTTATTCTCAAAGTGTTAGAAAACTAAGTTTGAAGAAAGTCTTTGGTTATAATCTGATTATTTCCAAAGTGTTTTGGTTTGAAAAAAGAAACCAAATTTTAGCAGTAGCTAAAATATTTTTGAGTTTATTCAGAAATCATGGGCTCAGTTCTGGGAGTACCGATTAACTTTCATAGGCTCAGTTCCGGGAGTACCGGTTAACTTTTATGAATGGTATAATTCTGGTAGCAAATTTTATTTGCTTGGGAATTGGTTTGTTATAACCTGGTTTATCCCCTGGAAATCTTAATTTTAAAATTGTTTCCCATAGACTAGGAGTCAACATGCTCTTGAATGTTTTGTCAAAAGGTTAACTGGGTTTTAAGTGGGACCGATGTGACCCCTCCAGTCTTCCTGGGAACATTCCTGACCATGTTCGATTCTAGGTTAAATGGTGAGACTAGTTTTGAATTAAATTTCCATCTGAGGGATTTTCTAATGGTTAATTCTGTTGTGATTTTTCAGAAATGGCTTCAAGAGGTGACAACAGAAATGTTGTTCCACCTGACAACGTTAAGCCTTGCGAGATTCTTAAAAGAAGATCTAGAGAGATCAAGTGTGATTAAAGAAAATCATAAGATTGCATGATAACATTTCTGAATTAATTAGAGGCAATTAGTATGTTATCCTTGTGTCAATTATAGCATATATGATTGCTTTGTGACTTTGCTTGAAAACAAAGATGAGACAACCCGTTAGGGTGGGTGAATATATTTTTGAATTTTTAAATTCCAAATACATTCTTAAATTGGTGGCTCCTAGTGAGTATAAGATCACTGATCACAGAGATAGAAAACTGGTGGTTCCTAGGAGGTGTTAGACCACTGGCTACACAGTTATGAGATTGTGGTTCCTAGTACTGAACAGATTATTGATCACATGTCAAAACATGATGGTTCCTAGTAGTAGAGAGGCTACTGATCATATGTCAAGACATTCTGATTCCGAGTAATGAAAGAGTCTATTGATCTTATGTTAGGACGTTGTGATTCCTAGTAGTAAAGTGACTACTGATCACAGGTTAAGACATTGTGATTCCTAGTAGTAGAAAGTCTACTGACCACATGCTGAGAAATTAGTGATTCCTAGTGATAAGACTACTAGCCATGTTATGAAGTTCCGAGTAGTAGACTATTGAACACTAGATTTGTGTTTCCTAGTAGTTAGACTATTGGCTTCAGAAAGATAGGTTGGACCAAATATGTTTGGGTGCCTAATTCGATTGATGACAGTCTGGGAATGTATTTACTGTGATATGATTTTGAGAGTTTCATAATCATTGTGACACAAGGAATTGTTTAAAGACCCTGTATGAATTTTCGGAAAAGACCAAAAGCCTTTGTATAGATTCTACAAATGTGGGGGTGTCATGCAAAATGTGGGAATACCTAAACCCAAGAGGGTTAGGATAAGCCTAAAAATCCGTTGACTTTGTATTCAACGGTTGCGCACAATATAGCAGTGCATATCGATTTCTTATGGTTCAGTCTGTTATTCCAGATATACACAAGAATACTATCATGGAATCAAGAAATGCTTCTTTCTTTGAAAATGTATTCTGAGTTCCATGAAAGAGGTTGAAAGTGATAATGATCACATAGCTGATCAAACATATGATCACTTAGATGATCAAGTTGATGATCAAATTGAGGATTTAAATGAGCCGAGAATGAGTAAGAGGGCTAGGACTACCAAGTCCTTTGGCCCAGACTTCTTAACGTATATGTTAGAGGGAGAACCTCGAACTTTCCATGAAGCAGTGACTTCACCAGAAAGTCCCTTATGGAAAGAAGCTATTAAAAGTGAAATTGACTCCATCTTACAGAACCATACTTGGGAGTTGGTTGATCTAACCCCAGGCAGTAAGGCCTTGGGGAGTAAGTGGATCTTTAGAAAGCTGATGGGTCAATCGATAAATATAAAGCTAGGCTAGTTATCAAAGGATACAAGCAGAGAGAAGGCCTGGATTACTTTGACACGTATTCACCTGTGACAAGGATTACATCCATTTGCATGGTAATTGCGATAGCCGCTTTACGTGGTTTAGAGATACATCAGATGGATGTAAAGACAACTTTCTTAAATGGAGATTTAGATGAAGAAATCTACATGGAACAACCCGAGGGGTTTTCAGCTCTAGGGAAAAATAAGAAAGTCTATAAGCTTGTCAAGTCATTATATGGTTTGAAACAAGCGTCGAAGCAATGATATGAGAAGTTTGACAACGCTATGTTGTTAAATGGATTTAGAATCAATGAGTGTGACAAGTGCATATATATTAAAGACACTGACAGAGGTTATGTCATTTTGTGTCTATACGTAGACGACATACTCATTGTTGGTAATAATGATGAAATGGTTCGAACTACCAAGAGTTTGTTAAACTCTAAGTTTGACATGAAAGATATGGGCTTTGCAGATGTTATTTTAGGTATTAAGATTACCAGAATATCTAGTGGAATTGTACTTTTTCAGTCTCACTATGTTGAGAAGATACTTGAGAAATTTAGTAAATCAGATACAAGTGTGTCTAGGACACTGGTAGACGTTAGTCTGCACTTGACCAAGAATAATGATGAAAGTGTCTCTCAGCTAGAATATTCTAGGGTCATTGGCAGTTTGATGTATTTGATGAGCTGTACAAGGCCGGATATAGCCTACTCTGTTAGCAAGCTTAGTAGATGCACAAGTAATCCAAATGCCACTCATTGGAGAGGTATTATGCGGGTGTTAGGTTATCTACGCTACACTCGAGATTATGGGCTGCATTATACCAGATACTCAGCGGTACTAGAGGGGTAAAGTGACGCTAATTGGATATCTGATATAAAGGACTCCAAATCCACTAATGGTTATGTGTTTACCCTCGAAGGGGCAGCCGTGTCTTGGAAATCTTCCAAGCAAACGTGTATATCGAGATCAACGATGGAATCTGAGTTTATTGCATTGGATAAAGCAACTGAAGAGGCTGAATGGCTTCGCCAGTTCGTTGAGGATATTCCACGTTGGCCGAAACCTGTGCCTGTTATCTGTATTGATTGTGATAGCCAATCGGTGATTGGACGGGCACAGAGTTATATGTATAATGGAAAGTCTAGACATATCCGTCGTAGACATAATTCCATTCGACAACTACTCTCAAATGGAGTTGTTTTTATAGACTATGTAAAGTCTAAGGACAACTTTACGGATCCGCTAACCAAAGGGTTAAACGAATGTTGGTCGAGACGTCGTCAAAAGGAATGGGGTTGAGGCCTTTGGAAGTTACCGGAATGGAAACCCAACCTAGTTGACTAGAGATCCCAAGGTCTAGGTTCAATGGGACAACCTAATTGCGTGTAACGGTGGTATGTCACTGAGGAGGTTAAACCTCCAGCCATTCCTTCTATTAGTGATACCTGCAAGTGTAAAGGTTAAGCTGAGCTTTTAATGACTCTAGTGTGTTAAGCTGTTGAGCTGAGTATAGCAGGATACTCAAGTAGAGTCACCTATGTGAGTGTGAAGTGGGGCCGCTTCTAGAAGAATTGGGCAGGCCAAGATTGTTTGAAACCACTCGCTGAACCAGGCTAGTGCCCAGGGCCATACTGGGCACACCAGTGAGAACAGAATGGTGGTAGGAGTAATTCCCGTGTGAGATCTATTATCTCAGTTTACATAAACGGCAGAGCAGTTCAAGATGTCATATTCACTGATCAGCCAGTAAACTCGATAGGTTTTCACTGGGAGAGGTTCAAAGCCAAAAACTACCTTCTCTGATGGCGGGGTTAGTCCGTTGAACTCTCTCCAAGTCTTTATTGTTGAACAATGTCCATTTGTTGAGTCATTCGGTCAATTTTTATTCATGTGGGGGATTGTTGGAAAAAATGATTTTTTGGTGACTTTAATTAAATATTAAAGTGTGGTGACTTTAATTAAATATTAAAGTGGGTCCCAACCGTCTATTGTGTTGGGTCCAAGTGGGCCTAGATACTTTGCAATGAGATCTTTACACCACAAATAGAATGGCCAAATATCATTGAGAATTGAATGAGAAATTGTCCCATGAAGTTAGCTTCATGAAAGAGTTAATGGGGTTTGTAACTTTTGCCTTTATTGTAGAGTTTAATAGTGCATTAATGGGGTTTGTAACTCCTGCCTTTATTGCAGAGGTTAATGGTGCATTAGTGACCAATCATAAAGGCTGGAGGCTTCTCCTCTCTCCCCTATACATGCATAAATTGAGACTCTCCTGTCAAGTCTCAAACACATAAATTTTTGCTTCCATTTTACAAGTCAGTTTGCCAGAAAGTTCCTACTGTGAGAGAGTGCTGCCACTGTTTTTGTTCACTAAGTTAGACAAAAAGTGCTTCTGCCGTAGCTGGTTTTTGACCGTCGTATCCTGGGAGACAGATGCCGAGATTCCTCAAGCACTTGACCCGTGAGGCGGCGAAATCTGTTTTAACGAAACTGCTACCGTGCAGGCTTCGGTTTGGTTTCTTTACCATTTTATTGTTTTGTGTATTTCTGTTGACATTTAGTTGTAATTATCAGCATATGTTCTTGGTATATTTTGATTTAATTTATTCGTGAATCTATTTATTTAATTTCACAATTTGAACAATAATATATTGTCCTACTAATCAACTGACATGCTTAATTCTTGTAGATAATCCAGTTGTTCCAAGCATTGCTCGCTTGTACTTGGCTGATAGAGCAAAACATGATGAATTAGTTGCAGAATGGACCCCGCGATTTGCGAGGTAAAGTTGATGAATTTTGATAAAAAAGAGACCTTTGTACTTGATAGGTTTTTTTTTTTGGGTCAATAAACTTGATAGGTTTTATTTACACAAGCAGCCTCTTGCATGACCATCATGTGTAATGAGTGATGTCTCTGTTGTAAAAAATAATTAAGCATGTATGACTGATAATTAATTGCTTTTCTTTAAAATTATTGACAACCTAGCAACTTAACTTTTCATATATTTGGTATAATTTAAGTTCGTAAGTTTTCAATTTTTTGCTGTTAAGGCAATGGAGATTATCAAATATATATATATATATATATATGGAAGAGTAACTGTGGGAGTGGTCAATATGAAAGGGATAGGGAAGAAAATAAAAACTCTCTTAGTATTGGAATACAAATATATATCTAGCTTACTCTTAATGGTATTGGGGAAGAGGGAGTCGCTAAGAAGGTGGTGGGCCTGGGTGGAATAGATAGGAGCTAAAAGGGCAAGGTTTGAACATCCAAACTAAAATAAGAGGGTTGGGGTAAATACTATTGGGTTAAAAAGCCCTTGGCTAGGAGTAAACAATTGAATTGTGAGGTTCCACCTTCTTTGATTCCTATTTATGGGTACTCTAAAAGTATTACCATACAAGTATCGGATACTTATCGAGTGCAGGTATGCGTATGGATACATATACCGGTACAGCTGTACGCATACCAGATATGTCGTATACCGTTGGGTACACGGTGGGTACTCAATGGGTTTGGGGTGGGTACTCCACAACAAATTTTTTTTTTTTGTTAGAAATTGGAATTTCATGCAAGTCTATGGCCTTATTTCTCTTTAATCATCTTCAAAAAATTTATGTAATTTAGAATCACCAACTCTTTACACTGTTATTAAGTAATGTTGCTCTCTTTCACTTATTGTTGTGTGAATATTGATTTATTTGGAGTTTCATAATTTCTCTTTATAGTTATTGTTTTGAACTTTGATTTATAGGTGGGATGTTTAGTTATAAATTTAAAAAATAAATAAATGTTTGACGTACTCTAGTTATATTTATACCTTATTTTTTTAGATTTTAACATATTCGTATCCGTATCCATATCTATACCCATATTCATATTCGTACCAACGCCCGTGCTCCATTGGCTGCAGCTAAACTGGTATGTATGTCTGTGTAAATTGGTCTTGGGTCTTTTCCTTATTCCAAAAAAAAAATATATATATATATATCTTTAGACTAACCCACAGAAGTCTAATTCATATCTCAATTATGTAAGCAAACACTTAAGAATAGGCGTCGTCAAATGGCCTTAGATTAGATTAATGGCTCATTTGGGAACAAATTTTTTTAATAATTTTTTAATTTTTTTGACTAAAATATAATGTAAAAAAATTAATATATTTGAGATAAATTTTTAATTTTTTATGAAAAGATATGTAAAAAGTAAAGAGAAAAAGAAATTTTTGACTTTTTGATATAGGTTGTTGGTTTTTTAATTTTTTTAGTCACTTTTTGACTTTTAAGTTAAAAAATAACGTTGCCAAACGATTCTTAAGACTGTAATAAAATAAAATTACTATATGAAAAAAGATTGGAAACTCTAAATTAAGAGCTTTAATAACTTTAATTGGTGTGTGAATTCTATGTGATGTGATATTTTAATCTTTATTTTATTTTATTTTTTTTATTTTTCACATCATTAATGTTCTTTTAAAATTTTTAAATTAAAGAAATATATCATTTCTAATTGCTACATATTATATTGCTGGCTGAAACCAAATTGACTTTTATCAGTTTTGTCCCAAAACAGAGCCCCTGCCAAAACCAAACCAATTCAAATCAAATCAACCAATTTATAAACATCAAGTTGACTTCGTTAGGGGGCATGGGGTTCTATTTAGAAGAGAATGGGATGTTTGGTTCAATAATGTTAGGGGAAATTTTATTTACACCCACCAAATTTTCTCATTTCATACATTTAATGAGTATTTTTTATATTATATTTTTATCTTAAAATAAAAATATCAAAATATCCTCATTTTTTCAACTGATATCCTAATTCGTTGGTTTTCTCCTTGACTACCTTAATCATGCTTTCCACCTCCGATGAACCTCTCCTACCGCTACTACCATTGCTCATTGTCCATTTCAACTCCGATGATACTCCTCGCCACCTCTACAGCCTACTCTATCATTCGAACTTGAAAATATTTCTTTTCATTCTGGAGTAATTTCAAGTGCATAGATTAGTGACCTGAAATACTTAAGACTGGCCATTTTTGCTCTATCCATTTGAGGAAATATGAATTGAAGTATTGTGTTTATGCAAATAATAGTTACGTGGAGAGAAATTTTTTTGTGGCTTTTGTAATTTACTTATTTAATCAATCTTTTTATCTGAAGGGGATGATTTAATAAATCCCACAAATTACTATGTTTAATGGATCGAATACATAGCCAACGAACTACAGTTTGATACCATGAGATGAGTTGGAATGGTGTGTGATGGGTTGGTAATGGTGGCTGGTGATGGTGGAGGGATGGGAATCGCGGTGGCGGCTTAAATTTCTGGCAAAGGAGGCAGTGGTTGGTCGGCCGACGGTAAATGAAGAATGGTAAAAGTTATGGTTAGGATTAGGGTTTGAAGAAGGAAGGAGATGACGACATTTTTGGTATAATAAGTTGTGTATTGAGTAAAAAATGAGATTTCAAATTCATTAAGTGTGTGTTTTGAGAAATCACGTGCACAAAGAAGATTTGGTGTGTGGAAATAGAAGCTCCCTAATGTTAGAGATCTCAAAAGTTTTATCAATTTTTTTATTAAATGTTTCATATGGGTGTAGGACTTACACTATGGGGGTCTCATGTGAATCTCACATCTATGTGAAATATTTAGTACAAAATTTGGTAAATCTTTTAGAATCTCTAGCCTGACTCTGTTTGGTTTTGTTTATAGAGTTGTTTATGATTTTTTTTTTTAAATTTAAAATTTGGGTAAATTACCTGACCTCTACCATTTTGGTATAATTACTTGAGTTCCGTTAGAATTTTAGTTTACTTGACATTTACATCAATAATTCGTTAATCTTATGAATAAAAAAAATGATGTTATTATATCTTTTTACACTAAAGTGTATATATTTTTCATTGTCTGTCATGGTGTTTTCACATCTTCTGCATTAGTTCCGGTTAATTTGGCATTACTAAAAAAGAAGGTCAATGTAATTATGTTAAAATTGTAATGTTTGTTTTATTTTCTTCAAATTTTAAGGGAAGTCAATTTGTATCGAAGTGTTTGGTGCAATTGATTAAAAAAGAAGTTAATTATTGAAAAGCAGTATGAGAAGTGTTATTAACTTTAGTTTTTTTATTATTAATTTTCAACTTTTTAGTAGTTGCATTAAACAACTCAGGGGTGTTTTGGAAAGATAGTTAAAAGTTATTTTTTGATTGAGCTGTGATTTATACACCCAGCTGGGGGTCGACCCCCAGTGAGGTGGCGACCCCCCATTCGCTGAAAACTTAAAAAAAAAAAAAAAAAAAAAAAAAAACAGTTTTTTGGGCCAACCCCCAGCTGACACCTCACTGGGTGTCACCCCCAGCTGGGGGTAGCAAGCTTTTTCGTTTTTGATTTTTTTTGATATTTTTTGAGAGAGAGGGAAGTGGGTTAAAAACTGGGAATAGCCCTCAATGTGAAAGATGCAAGTAGCAAGTGAACTTGAGCAATATACTAATAACACTGAATGGTTTTTCGGTCTTTTTGAAAGACTTAGCAAAAGAAAGGGAAAATATATATGGAATGTGAATTAAATATAATTATATTTTATACATTTAAAAAAAAAATTTATATCCAAAATTATACTCCAAACATAGCGTAAAACCTTGATGTAATGAAGAATTCCAAACTTTTATGAGGAATCAATTAGTGGCATGGTATATGATAGTGAACTCTTAATTATTATTTCACCACGCCACCCGGGGTTGACTTGGTTTAAGAGGGCTTGTGGTTTGTTTGTGCACCAGCCCCTTAAGTAACTTTTTAGAGGAATCAAATGGCGATGAGTAGACTTAAAGGTTGTCTTTTGATCTTGTATTTGGAGACATTTGTGGAATAAAGGGAAAAAATATTACATTATATATATATATATGTACTTTTTTTACTTTTTTCCTAAACCCTCAAAAATTCAATTATTTTATTTGTGTGTGTTTATTTTATATATATATATATATATATATATATATATATATTTAGAATCTCTCATTTTTATAAGTTTATTTGGTAAGTATAATTTATGTTGTAATTGACAAATTTATTTTACTTTATTGTAATAAGATTTATTGTAATACTTTCTTTGTCTCCAAATATTAGTCTCTTATTTCATTTTTTATTGTATCAAAATATTAAGTCATTTTCAAAAATTTAGGACTAAAATAATATAAATTTTCTATTTTGTTCTTTTAAATTCATTAATAACAAAAAAAAGTATTATGACAATTGATATTTTTAAAAAAATGTACTATGAAAGGGTAATTTTAAAAAATTAATATTTTTAAAGTGTAATAATTGTACTATCAAAAAAAAAATTTGATTCCTCAAAAGAGACTATTATTTTAAGACAGGAGGAGTAATAATAAATTAAAAGAAGGCAAAAAAAAAAAAAAAAGGCAATGACTAAGATGGTATGATAATGAATTTGATCTGTCAAAATATATTCCAGTAAAAAAGAATAAAACATAGCGTAAAGACTATAATAAACTTAAATAAAGCTAGAGCCCCTACCACCAATTAGCGATTGCCAATCACATTCCTTAGGATCTAACAAAGTGATTTGTGATTAACATTTTATTTGCATGGTCAAATAGATCATCATGATTTTTTATTTTCGTGAAGCTAGTAAGTAAACTCGTTAATAATCTAACAAAGTGATTGTACCTAAATGCTCTAATGCTGACATTGAAAACAAATAACAATGTGTTGGTTTGGGAAGTGGGTCGGTTTTTTTTTGTTTTTTTAACTATTTTAACTTGAGGTTAAAAAGTTTGATTTGAGAAAAAAAATTTTAATTTTTTTGTGAGATAAATAATATAATAATTATGGGTTGGGTGTGATGTTTTATCTTATTAAATTAAAAAATTTATTTTATTTTTTATGACTATTTTAACCAAAAAAAAAAAACCCAAAACCACTTCCCAAACATAGGCAACAACACTTCTTTGAATTTTGAAAGTAGTGATATTTCTATAAACATTTCCACATTCTTTTCTTGTTTTAGTTGTTGCCACAATTTCCAAGAAAGCTAGTCACTCTTAAGTGCGTGCACATTTGTTTATTACGTTGTAATGTAAATTTTATAGGATTATAACCAGCTTTTTTTTTAGTTAAAAGTTGATTATAAGTTGATTATAATCAATTTTTTGTGAGAAATAAAAGTGAGTTATAATTTGATAAATGAATTATAACTCACTTCCAAAAGACCCCATTGTGCGCATAGTCAAATTATGACTCCAAATTACTCAATAAATTATTTAAAATTATGAAACTATTATTAAATTGTAACTTTGACCATATCATGCATACTATAGATTTTTACACAATGTCCAGTACTTTATAAGTCAATTATATGCATGAAATTGTTGTGCTTAAAAAAACCTATTGTTTTAATGTTGGTGATTTTTATTAAACAATGATTGATTGATTTAAGGCCCAAATATCTTCTCATTCCATTGGTTTTAAATAATATGTAGGGAGATATTATCTATGTATTGTGTGATATATGAAATTTGATATTTTGACAATTTAGGATTACTTTGGAAAGTTGGTTATTAGGATTATTTTGGAAAATGGATTAAAAGTTAATTTTTTTGTTTTTTTGATTTTTTTTTCTCACTATTTTATGTGAGAAATGATGTGACTTAAAATTGATTAAAAACTGATTTTTGACTTTTAGTTGGTGTTCCCCAAACAAGCCTTTGCACCCAAAAGAGCCTTACTCAAATTGTCTTTGCTCTACCAACCGTCAACCATTCATTATTGCAAGTATTTTGGATTTATGTCATAAATTTGACCACTCTGAACAAGCCTTGCCAAATAACTAGTTTTATATATTTACCAAAATTATCCTAGCAAAAAAATCAACTATTCAATTATGATCTCAATTTCTAAAATTATCTTCTTTTTTATCTTTTTATTGAATGTCATAGTCTAAACAACCATGGCAACTGAAAGAGAAAGACGGATAAGAGAAACAAATGGAAAAGAAAAAAGGATTGAAATTTTCTGCATTACAATTTAAATTATTATAATCAAAGATTTACATTATATCATTCAAAAATTGTAAAATAATTATAAAATAATATAATTTTATAATATTTAAAATGCTATGAGTATGTCGCACATATCAAATTTTATTTGTTATGTCATGAATCTTTAACGAAACGTTTATAGTGAAATAAATTAATAATTCATAGTAACAAAATGTAACATTTTTTAATTAAGGAGAATAAATTGATACGTGTCTAAAGAAAACAAAATGTTAAAAACTGCTGTCGCTAATTCACACTGAAATTTCTACAATCAGTTTAAAAGAACTATTAGATGATTTTTTTTTCTTTCTTTATTTATTTAAAATTATCAAAAAGAAAGAACCAGAACAAAAATAAAAACAAAAAAACCATTACACATATGTTGTCTCAAATTCAACTGCCAAATTAACCTATGCAACCAGTTCAACCCAAGTGACCCCAAAGAGACCCCAAAACCCAACTGTATCTCTCTATTTTCTTCTTCGTCAATCAATCAATCATCATCATCATCATCATTCCTCAACAACACGTTGTTCACCATTGTTGAACTCAATCCACCTTCTTTGCTTGCAATACTTCATCAAGAAATACCACTCAATTCCAGCCACAGTCATCAACCCACTGACCAAGTACACAATTTTGGTTGCAATCGCCATTATGAACACCAAAAATCCAGATGGAATCAAGCACATTATAATCAGTCCCGGCAGCTTCATTGGCACATTATAAGCACATTAAAATAATGAACACCAACTTTGTTCGCAATCGCCATTATGAACCCCAAAAATCCAGATGGAATCAAGCTGCCGGGACTGATTATAATGTGCTTGATTCCATCTGGATTTTTGGTGTTCATAATGGCGATTGCGACCAAAATTGTGTACTTGGTCAGCGGGTTGATGATTGTGGCTGGAATTGGGTGGTATTTCTTGATGAAGTATTGCAAGCAAAGAAGGTGGATTGAGTTCAACAATGGTGAACAACGTGTTGTTGAGGAATGATGATAATGAAATTTAAAATAAATGAAATTTAAAAAGTAACAAAGTTGTTGCCGATCATGACTTATAGAAAGTTTAAGAAACATGTCAAAACAAGCAATACTAAAAGCAAATATTCCTAAACAAAATTATTACTAAAAGAAAAAATGCATAAACTGTAAAAACATTAATTCAGTGAGTTTTTCTTTGGACCATTACTAATCATGTTGCTTAATTTAAAACAATTTTGAACTCATTTGTCAAAATCATTAATTCAGTGAGTTTCTCTTTCATTTTTTTACCCAAAAGATTTTGGCAGGTGAAGTTGTTTTTATTTTTGCTTGACTAATGTTAAGCATCTTAAATGTTTTATTAATATTTTTATTAAGTATAATGTTTATATGAGATTTATATAGTGTGGATTTTATATTTATATAGGATAATTGGTAAAAATATTGATAAAATATTTGAGATTCTTAATATTTTTCTTTTTGCTTTGTAAGTTTGAAAGTATAATGTGGGTGTTTGGGAGGAGGGTGAATTAAAATAGTTTATTAAAAGATAAAATAGACTAAAATAATTAATAAGATAAAATGTTATATTCAATCTATAATTATTTTATTTTTTCTTTCATAATCATTAAATCAATTAAAAAACTAACTAATTTCTTAAATATAATTATTTTAATCAAATTAAAATAATTAAATAATAAATTAAAATAGTCATCTTCCCAAACAAAACCGGGATGTATGTGTAAGCAAAGAAGAGAATAAAAAGGGCCTCTTTTTGTTTTTTTGGACAAATGGATACCAAGATTAGGGGAATTTGTCACGACCCGCTCCCCGTACCTAAGGGTTAAGCATCGTGATGGCCAGTAATTGAGGTTACCTCCGGCCAACTCTAAAACAAATCAATAAACGCAAGCGGAAGAAATATTTAAATAAGGGTACCAAAATAATCATTGGAGCTTCTTTTTTATTACAAAATATATTGACCAAAAATGTCGTTATTTACATAGAGAAATATCATAAAAATGCTGTGTGTGTTTATTCCGCAGTCCCGTATCTAAGATTTTCCAAAAGCTATCTCCTGAAAATTGGTAAACAACTATAAGCACATGGCAGAGTGAGAAATATTATACCAAGAGTATAAGGGACACGAAATAACCATGGATCGTTAGTTAGGCCAAAACATTTATATAACAAATCATTTAAGTAGCAGAAATCATTTGAGTAGCAGAAATCTATCCTTTAAGTAGCAGAACTGAAATACAGAAATTATGTAAATATATAACCATAACCACGGTACAGAACAGAACAGAACAGAGGTCACTGAAGTGACAGTCAGAACAGAGGTACGGATTCAAGAGGTGGCTCGTACGGATTCTAGAGGTGGCTCCCACAATAGTGTAGCACTTAGTTCCGCACAGCACTTTGCTCCGCACAAAACAGAGGTCAATAGATCCATGACAAACAGAGGACCACAAAGTGGTCAAACAGAGGCCAATGGTTATTTAAGTCCCCCAAGGCGTGGGACTCCCGTGGTGGTACTTACAAAACATAACTGTATATAAGGTCATAGTCAAATATTCTTTAAATATAAAACAAACATATCCATGGATTTCCTTTTAAGCAAATAGGATTCAGAAATAAAACCACGTAACGGAAACCTTTATAAAACATAACTTTTATTAAAAACATAACTTGTATAAAACAGATTTTGGTAACTCAAAACATACGTAAAATACATTTTGGTAACTCAAGGTATAATATAACTCACCTTAACTTCAATACCTTACTCTTCCTTTCTACTATCAAAGACCCTTTCAACTTCCATTATTCTTTCCTTTCTTTTCTCTCTTTCTTTTCTTCTTTCCTTCTCTTTTCTCTTTTCTTTCTCTCATTTCTTTCTGTTTCTTTCCTCTCTTCTTTACTGAGTCAACCTTTTCCTATTTATACAACTTCTATTCGTGCTCTCCAAGCCAACTGCCACGTGTCAACCTTATCCAAATTAACTTAATTATTTATTTATATTTTAACCCCTAAACTCTTCATAATTATATTATTTTACAAAATTACGCATATAATATATATAATAAATTATATATTTTCTTAATTGAGATTAAATAATATTAGTATAAATTCTATAGCATAATTAAAAATTTGGGTTGTTACAATCTTCCCTCCTTTTAAAATTTCGTCCTCGAAATTTACCATATGTAAGCTATCCGCTGCGCACTCTGATAAATATATGTTAGATGATTAATCCGATAGAAAATAGTACCTCAAAAAAAAAACTTTATCAAAAATAACTCACTGTCTGGTTGTCAAAAATTAGTTTGGCCGAAATGAGAAATAATTGGTGACCTTTAAAAAAATTCACTCGTTTTATTTACGATAAAAATAAATAAAATAAGAACACAATGACAGAATTGTATGCAAAATTGATGGGAAATTGTTTCAAAATTAATATCTTTAAAATTTGAACCCACTTTTTAACAAAAAGACATCAAATAAATTTTTTTTTTCAATACTGAACTGAAAATTATATGGATTTAATTATATTATAATTTTGGTGGGTGCTTGAGCCCGACATCCTTCTTTTCTTGTCCTTCTATTATTAGAACAAATATAAATTATATCTAATATCCTTCACAAATTAGGCACACTAAAAAAAAAAATATTATATATATAATCATATAAAATTATAATATAATTAAATCGACGAATAAAATATAATAATTCGGTATTAATTACCGGCTATCCTACTTTTTAAATGTGCATGTGTCCTATGCTCCAATGATAAATTTTTTTTTTTTTTTAAAAGAAAACCATTGCTCTGATACCATTTGTCACGACCCGCTCCCCGTACCCAAGGGTTAAGCATCGTGATGGCCAGTAACTGAGGTTACCTCCGGCCAACTCTAAAACAAATCAATAAACGCAAGCGGAAGAAATATTTAAATAAGGGTACCAAAATAATCATTGGAGCTTCTATTTTTATTACAAAATATATGACCAAAAATGTCGTTATTTACATAGAGAAATATCATAAAAATGTTGTGTGTGTTTATTCCGCAGTCCCGCATCTAAGATTTTCCAAAAGCTATCTCCGTAAAATTGGTAAACAACTAGAAGCCACATGACAGAGTGATAAATATTATACCAGAGTATAAGGGACACGAAATAACCATGGATCGTTAGTTAGGCCAAAACATTTATATAACAAATCATTTAAGTAGCAGAAATCATTTGAGCTAGAGAATCTATCCTTTAAGTAGCAGAACTGAAATACAGAAATTATGTAAATATATAACCATAACCACGGTACAGAACAGAAACAGAGGTTACTGAAGTGACAGTCAGAACAGAGGTACGGATTCAAGAGGTGGCTCGTACAGATTCTAGAGGTGGCTCCCCACAATAGTGTAACACTTAGTTCCGCACAGCCACTTTGCTCCGCACAAAACAGAGGTCAATGGATCCATGACAAACAGAGGACCACAAAGTGGTCAAACAGAGGCCAATGGTTATTTAAGTCCCCCAAGGCGTGAGACTCCCGTGGTGGTACTTACAAAACATAATTGTATATAAGGTCATAGTCAAATATTCTTTAAATATAAAACAAACATATGGATTTCCTTTTAAACAAATAGGATTCAGAAATAAAACCACGTAACGGAAACCTTTATAAAACATAACTTTTATTAAAAATATAACTTGTATAAAACAGATTTTTGTAAGTCAAAACATACGTAAAATATATTTTGGTAACTCAAGGTATAATATAACTCACCTTAACTTCAATACCTTACTCTTCCTTTCCACTATCAAAAATCCTTTCAACTTCCATTATTCTTTCCTTTCTTTTCTCTCTTTCGTTTCTTCTTTCCTTCTCTTTTCTCTTTTCTTTCTCTCATTTCTTTCTGTTTCTTTCCTCTCTTCTTTACTGAGTCAACCTTTTCCTATTTATACAACTTCTATTCGTGCTCTCCAAGCCAACTGCCACGTGTCAACCTTATCCAAATTAATTTAATTATTTATTTATATTTTAATTCCTAAACTCTTCATAATTATATTATTTTATAAAATTACGCATAATAATATAATAAATTATATATTTTCTCAACTGAGATTAAATAATATTAGTATAAATTCTATAACATAATTAAAAATTCGAATTGTTACAGAATTCACATGTTTCAGTCGGCAGCCAATTTGGACGTTCAATTGTTGAAGAGTATATATATATTGGGTTAATATATAAAATTAGACTTAAATTTTATTTTTCTTTTTACATTTAAATTCGAATAATTTTGTCATTACATTTTAAATTTAGTTTTAATTTGATCATTTTATTTAAATTAAATGTTAAAATTAATAATTTTAGAACATTTGCCAATTTTTTAATATATACACAGACAAAATTAATAAAAATTTAGACGAAATGATTAAATTAAAATTAAACTTAAAGTATACATACCAATTAGTTTAAATTAAAACTATAGGGACTGAAATAAAATTTAGATCAAATTATAAGATTGAAAAGTATAATTAACCCATATACATTTTGGGGTGATTTGAGAAGTTCGTTAAAAATTGACCTTTTGGCCTTTTTTTTGACTTCTTTTATCCTTTTGTGTGTAAAAAGTGTAAAATGTGATGTGACCCAAAATAGATTAAAAGCTAACTAGCTTCCCAAATTACCCCTAAATATATGGTGTCGTTTGGTAATTGGATTGGGTTGGCTTTTTAATAAATTAAACACAAAAAAACAAAATAAGTTAAAAAAATCAATAAGACATATAGCTATTTTGGAAAGATTATTAAAAATCATCTTTCAACTTTTAACCTATTTTGGGTTATATCATCTTTTTACTTTTTTACACGTTTTTTCAAAAAAATCAAAAAGTTAATTTTTAACCATCTTTTCAAACAATTCAAAATGTCAGATCAAAATCATAATTATTTCATTTTTCATTTCACAAAAATTTTAAAAAGTCAATCCAAATGAATTTTTTAGCCTAGATTTAAAAATAAATAAAAAATTAAAAAATTAATTCAACTTTCCAAACGAAGTCAGAGTTTTTAAATTAATGTTGATGCTAATTTGTTTTTATTATGCAATTTTAATACTAGTTTTTTTTTTTCTTCAAGTTAATATAATCAGAGATTCAACGCTTCCCTTCAATCTACTTGTGCTATGCTCAAATACGTTTTTAATACCCGTCTTATCATTTTGTAAAAAAAAATTATAAATTTATTTTCTACTTTATTTCGCTTTCTATGTACAAAACCCATGATATAAAAAATAAATAAATGAAATTTAACATCTCCAATCTACTCATGCTATGCTCAAATATTTTTTTAATGCACGTGCTATCCATTTGTAAGAAACGAAATTATAAAATTATTTTCTACTTTATTTCACTTTCTATGTACAAAACCCATTATATAAAATAATACTAATAATAATGAAATTTAACATGTCACTTGAGACACTAATATTCTGATCACGCTTACTCAGTTGATACATTGCTTTCGTTTGGGAAGAAGGGTGGAGTTGGATTTAGGATTATTTTAGTCATAAAAAGATAAAATAAATTTTTTAGCTCAATAAGATAAAATATTTCATTTAATTCATAATCATTACATTCTTTTCTTAAAAAAAGTCAAAAAAGTCAAAAACCCTTCCCAAATGAACCCATTGTAATGTTGATAGCTCACATTTTCTTTCAATTAATCCAAAAGAATTGATGGAATAATTTTCGATCATGAGTGCAAATATAAAACAAAAGATAAATTACATACACTCTTCAAAATTTACTTAAATTATAAATTACTTAGTAGTTTTGGAAATTACAAATATTCTATTGTTAAAAGAAATTATTTAATAGAATTAATAGAAAAAATAAAATTTTTAACTACTCGTTTATACAACAATAAAATTACTTGAATTGTTAATTTAAATATATTTTTAACATCATTAAAAATTACTAATTGAGAGAGTAATTTATGTGAACTAGAGCCAAGCTAGGTCCGGATGTTGAAATGGACCGAGCTATGGGCCGAAGTAATGGTCCACACACCTTTGTCTTTGGTCCTGTTAGCTCGGTCAGAGATGGCTGCTAGTAGCCTGGTCTGGGTACTCTGAACCGAGGTATAAGTGGACGGAGGACCGAGCTAGGCGATACACAGGATAGCACCGAGCTGGGTGAGCGTAGTTAAAACTGGTGCTAGGTAGGGCAGTACTAGCTCGGTTGAGCTGCTACCAGACCGTGGTTGAACCATCTCACTTGGTTAAGCAGTGAGGAGGGTGTAAAAATATAAGCATTATCTTTGTGATTCTTAGGTGGACTCTACTAAAAAGAATTGAAGTTCTACTAGGATTGTGCCAAACGGAATCTATAAAAGCTCATAACAGGACTTATGGACAGGTATCACAATTCTTACTCTACAATACACAGAGCTTTTGTCTATTGTCTACTTGCTGACTTAGGCCTTGGAGAGGTTTCCGGCACACACTCACCGGCTAGCTCACGTTTGTGTTTTCAGGTAACAAAGTGACGACGTTTGGAGGAGTACAAACTTGATCAACAGGATTATACGAGAAGATTATTTCGTGTTCGTACAATTGGCGCCGTTTGTGGGAAACACACAAAGAACAAAACCTTTTGATCAAGTTTTCCTCTTTAGTTGAAACCAATGGCGCACAATGAAGATTTGCCGTGATCTGCTATTGATGGGCAAACCCCGGAGGGGGGCAGGAGACGTGAAGGCTTACCTTTTATCCCACCCATGCAGAGTTAGACCCCCAACGACGGAACTCCCGGAGGGACACACGGGAGAGACGGGGCTCTAGTCATCGTCGTTCCCAAAGTCCTGAAAGGCAGAGAAGAAGGTTGAATCCTCAGGTTCTGGAGGATCGCGTGAGGGAGCAAGATGAACTAATACGGAGGATGGCGGTTGACATGGAGACTATGAAGCGCCAGATAAAAAGCAAATGAGTGGCAACGGAAGAGAGGCGCAGAGGCAACACTCTCTCTTACTACTCGGAAGATCGCGCCAGACAAGTCACACCATCACAAGCTCAAAGTAGGAGCCTCAGGACAGGCGATACATAATCAAGGACTTCCAGGACTCGTTACTCCAGGTCTGAAAGAACGAGGACTGAAAGGTCCTACACAGAAGAAAGCAGTTACAAGCCCTTGCACTCGTATCAAACGACGTCTAGGCACACTGAGTTGCCAAGGTCGGTAGACCTACGAACAGTGCTAGAGGAAAGGGCTTGAAGGATAGAAGACACACAGGCGTGCGACCCCCGCAGAGTCTCCGCACTACAACGATTGGCACCTAGGACGCATGGGAGTGTCGAGGTTGGAAAGCCAGAGCCACGCGTTGCCTATGAACCAGCTGACAAAGTGCTAGCAAGGTTGCAAAGTTCACCGTTCGTTCCAGCGATAAAGAACGCACCATTACCCTCAGGCTTCCACCAATCCAAATTCACTACTTATAAAGGGAAGTCAGTCCTCTACATACACTTGAGCCACTTCTGCCAGGTTATGGCGGTATATCGGCGGAACGAGGCTCTAATGTGTATCTTATTCCCTTCCAGCCTTGGTGACCTGGGTCTAACATGGTTTGAAAGACTGCCAGAAGGCAGCATAGCCTCATGGGCGCAATTGGCAGAGGCATTTGTAACTAGATTCAGAACGAATACCAAGACACCAATGGAGATTGACCAACTACTCTCCATTAGCATGGGCGAAAAGGAAACATTGAGGTCTTACAATAGTCGATATTGGAAGACTTTCAATCACATTGGGGATTGCCCTACGAACCTCGCCATCGCACAGTACAAACGGGGTTTACTGGTCGGTAACAAGTTGAGGGATTCAATGACGATGATGCCGCCCCTCACGATGGAGGCCCTAATAGAGAGAGTGCATCAACATATCCGGGTAGGGGAAGATAGTGCCCGAGCTAAAGCAAAATCTGGCACAACAACATTTCCGGATAAAAAGACTGCAACGAAAGTTAACACGGTAGAACAACCAAGCAAGAATGGGCGAGGCAGACGAACCAACAGAGAGGACCCCCAACAAGGAAGTTGAGAGTCCATACTGCTATTACCACAGTATTCAACAAACCTATCTACCAGATTCTTAGCGAGATACGGGATGAACCCTTCGTTCGGCGGCCAGCCAAGTTGGGAGAAGCACAAAGAGGTTACGATGAGAGGGACCATTGCACCTTCCATGATAAAAAAGGGCACCGAACGAAAAATTGCACACCATTGAGGCAACATCTGGAGGAGTTGGTAGCTGCTGGTCACCTGGACCAGTATATAGAAGGGGGAACACAGCCAACCCCCCAGGACCACAGCAGGCCGAGTGGGATGCTGGTTGATAGTCCACCCCAAGGCGTAATCAATGTAATACATGGGATCGTCAAACTTGAGAGGGTATGCGAGCTTAGAGGGATGATCAAAAAGGCTGAGCACTTGAGGGAGGTACTAAGTGCACAACCTACCGTCAAAAGGGAAAAAAACGGAGGCAACAAACGTCATATCCTTCTCAGACAGGGATCTAACAAGGCTACATTGCCCTCACAATGACGCACTGATGGTCACTTTGCGCATCAACAATTTCGACATCAAACGGATTCTGATTGACCAAGAAAGCTCATACGAGATAATGTACTACAAGACCTTGAAACAACTAAAATTGGAGAACAAAGACTTGGCGCCTGAGACATCTCCCCTCTTCGGTTTCAACTCAATGCCAGAATGGCCAGTCGGCAAGATAATTCTGCTAGTCAAGGCAGGAACAATGACGAAACAGGTGGAATTTTGGGTATTAAAGGTCCCTTCCACCTACAACATAATCTTGGGAAGAGCATGGTTACACGTCATGCGTTCGGTGGCATCAACCTACCATCAGGCATTACGGTTCCCAATGAGACCGGAGTGATTAAAGAAGTCTTAAGAGACCAAATCATGTTGAAACAGTGCTTCGTCACAGTAAACGGCAGTTGGGCTGCAAAAGAGTTTGTACAGATGGTAGAGGAGCCAAAAAGCATCGAACAGTTTGCAGATATCGACAAAGCAGCCGAACAGAAGGCAGTGGAAGACTTGGTAAAGGTAAGGATAGATGAAAAGAACCTAGAAAAGTTCTTTTTGCTCGGCTCGTCTTTGTCCAGCACTGAGAGAATAGAGGTCATGGAATTATTAACCTCTAACATCGAAGTGTTTGCCTGGACACCATACGACATACCTGATTGACCCAAATTTCATCTGCCATCAACTTAATGTCCATCCAACTGCCAGACCAATTATTCAGTGAACTCGCCAATCGGCACTCCACCATGCAGAGATAGTGGCAGAGGAAGTGGGAAACTTGCTGGAGGCAGGAGCCATCAGAGAAGTACACTATCCTAGGTGGATCTCCAACACTGTAGTAGTACCAAAGAAGAACGGCAAATGGCGCGTTTGCGTGGACTACAAAACAGTTAACAAAGCGTGCCCAAAAAATAGTTTTCCCCTACCACGGATAGACCAACTGGTGGACCTGACGGCAGGGCATAGCCGACTTAGCTTCCTTGATGCGTATCGAGGTTACCATCAGATCGCTATGTACAAACAGGATCAGGAGGTCACGTCATTTACAACACCCAGAGGACTCTATTGTTGCAAGGTCATGCCCTTTGGCCTAAAGAATACATGGGCTACATTCCAACGGATGGTCACCAAAATGTTTGAACCATTGTTAGGCAAAATAATGGAGGCTTACATAGATGACATGGTGGTAAAAAACAGAGATGAGAAGGACTATCTCAGGGACCTAGGTGAAATGTTTCAAATTTTGAAGTTCGACAAGTTGTGTCTAAATGCATTTAAGTGCACATTCGGCGTAGGGTCAGGCAAATTCCTAGGCTTTCTAGTGACCAACCGGGGTATAGAAGCTGATCCCTCTTAGATGAAAGCCATCCAAGATTATGAGAGGCCCAACACAGTCAAAGAAGTACAGCACCTTATTGGCTTAGCAGCCGCGCTCAACCGGTTCATAAGTCGGTCGTCAGACAGGTGTCGACCATTCTTCCAGGCACTGAAGGCCAAATTTGAGTGGGATAATGAGTGTAACCGCGCCCTAGAAAGCTTGAAAGACTATATGACCTCTCCTCCGTTGTTAGTAACCCCGGTACCAGGAGAAGAGCTCTTTTTGTACTTAGCAGTTTCACAGCATGCAGTCAACGCAGTGTTGGTCAGAGCGGAGGGAATACAACACCTTCCTATCTTTTATGTTAGTAAGACCTTGCTGGGCGCTGAAATAAGGTACCAACCATTGGAAAAGCTAGCCTTAGCCTTGATGATGGCTTCAAGAAAGTTGTCACACTATTTCCATTCCCACACCATGATTGTCCTAACGGCTTTCCCTTTAAAGGCCTTGTTTGAGAGGGCGGATTTTTCTGGACGAATCTTGAAATGGGCAGTGGAGTTGGGGCAGTTCGATATCAAGTTTCAACCAAGAACTGCAATAAAAGCCCAAGCTTTGGCAGACTTTGTGGCCGAGTTCACGCCAAGAAGTCATCATGTCTGCCCAATCGATTTAACTAGGGCAACCAAAAGAATGGGGGAAAGTGTCGCGGGAACTGAGCAACCCCCAAGGCAGGACGCCCAGCTGGATAGTAAGCCATATAGGCTAGAGGATAGGAAAGGAAGAACAGATCATACTATCCTCAACAAGGACTCACCAAAAAGTAAAGACTTGAGGCAGTCAGACAGTGAAGATCAAACCCCGACAGCGGACATCGACCTGGAAGAAAACATCAGCAACACCCCTGATCCCAAAACATCATCCCATCCCTCTACTTGCTGGAAGCTATTCGTTGGAGAGATGTGGAAACTCTTCGTGGATGGAGCATCCAACAGGCACGGTGCAAGACTTGGCATAGTCCTCATCTCACCGGATGGCCTAACAATTGAACAAGCAGTCAACCTTGGCTTCCCAGCATCCAATAACGAGTCAAAGTATGAAGCATTGCTAGCAGGTCTAAAATCAGCACTTCACATTAAGGCCACCGAGCTGATGGTGTACAGTGACTCCCAGCTGGTAGTCAACCAGATTTCAGGCGACTACGAGGCAAAAGATGGTAGGATGGCTAAGTACCAAGAGTTGGTCAGAAAGAAGGTCATGAAGTTCGAAGTAGTCCGGATAGAGCAAATCGGCCGAGAGAAAAATAGTAAAGCAGACGACCTGGCTGGTTTTGCATCAATGGCAGATACATCTATCCCACACCCATTGCTGATCGACTTCTTACCTAGACCAAGTATTGAAGAACCCGAAACAGCCGAGGCATGTTGTGCCGAACTAGGCCCTTCCTGGATGGACCTCATCATAGTATTTTTAAAAGATGGCATCTTCCTTCAAAAAAAGAAAGAAGCCAACAAAATTATGGCAAAATCACAGCGATTTTGGCTCTCTCCATCACTAGCATTGTACAAAAAATCCTTCACAAGACCTTACCTGAAATATGTCCATCCCAGTAAGATCGAGGCATTTTTGTTCAAAATACATGAAGGCGTCTGCAGAAGCTACCAAAGGGGAAGATCATTGGCCTACAAAGTAATTTCACAAGAATATTGGTGGCTATACATGCAAGCAATTCAGAGAAATATGTCAAGAAGTGCGAGAAATTGATGAGTCGTTGAACACACCAAAATTAAACACTAACTATACCAAATTCTTTTAGAATAATGGCAAGTCCAGGTATCGATTCACAGGGACAATTGTGAAATTAAACTAATTTAACTGTTAAATTCCTAAATTAATTTTCATGAAAAGATTGATTGATCATAACCTAATTTAATAACGAATAAATTAAACTAAATAATTAAATTATCCATTATAAATAAAATTGGATTACTGAATTGGGGAAAAACCTAGGGCAAAGAGTCCACCACTAGTCACGTAAATAGGGTTTTCAAATTGAAAACAATTATGTTATGGTTCGAACGGAATAATGCTTCGTAACTACAAGTTCAAAGCATTTAACAAGAAAATCATCACGTTCAATGTACGAGCACGAACCATCTCAAGTAGTACGAATCATTCACTCTAAACTAAGGTAGTGATATGACTCATCTCTCGTAGTATGATTCGTCTCATACTTTGAATGTGAAAGAATAGAAAACTCTTGTATGGAAAACATTTAACAATCACAGAAAGTCGAATATTTGAAGAAATAATGGAATATAAATATATATATATATATATATATATATATATATATATATATGTATGAAACTTCTAAAATACCATACAAGTGTTCAAACCTTTACATAATTGAAAATCAAAAAGAAAAACCTATTACATGGCTAGGGTTTCATCAAAACCCTAGAAAAAGAGACTAGCCACTCATGGAGGAGTGGAAAGAGGTAGATGGAGAAGAAGCCACCATGGGAGACATGCTTGAAGCTTTAAGTTCCTCTTCTTTTCAAACCCTAGCCTCCATTTCCTGACAAAACAACTTCTGAACCCTAATCCAGCCTTTTTCTTGCCTATTTATATATCTGGTGTCTTTCCAAACAGGTTTAAAACATCTGCCACGTTTTCCCAGAAAAAGTCAACGCATGTGCGAAAAAGTCAACGCACGCGCAATAAAGTCAACGCACGTGCGGGAAAGTCAACTCTCTCCAAATTCTGTCTTTTTGCCCATTTTATGCTCTGACTATGTACAACCTAATTGACATTCAATAATACCAATAAAGGTGCTCACTAAAGGTCAAAGCTAGCACGTCTGTCAACGGCTTACAGGTATACGGTCTATACGCTTATCCAGCAACATGACCTAACCTAACGCGACTTGGGTGACGTCCCACTAACCTTAATCATTAATTAACCTTACAAAGGCACAAATCCAGGAATAAACATAAACATAATACAGATATAAAGAAAATAAATTAACACATATATGATCTCATAAACTTACTGTTACTGAGGAGGAGGATTCCTCCTGGCCGCCCAGGCCACTACCTGTTCGTTGATCAGCACCTGGATCTCGGCTATGCGCTGATCACACTCTGCTAGACGAGCAGAGATATACGGTTGAGTATAGAAATCTACAGGTGTATTAAGGTAATGATTTTTCTGGTTTTCCCAAAATTGTAAAAACCACAATAACTGTTCAAGACAATCTACAGAGGGCATACATAAAAACAAACTTTTATTGAGGAAGTAAAACTATTTTACAAGAGGGAGGTTGGAGAAATATTATAAAGAGAGAAAGAGAGAGGAAAACTAAGATTCAACGTGCTTCAACAAGGGTGAAGCTTGCCCTTTTATATTACAAAAAGTAACCAAAGGAGGGACAGGTGGCATGTTGGTAGTCGACCGACGATTTGCACCTTATCCTAACTGCTGATGTCATTGATGACGTTTTCTGATAGTGGAGACATTCGGATAATGGGATCTACTTTTTGAAAAGTAGTTTGTCCTGCTCTGCCGACATTCAATCATGTCGTTTGCCTTTTCTGCTTTTAGCGAGTTTTTCGGTGAGGACATCTGTCAAGGAATCCCAAAAATCTCCAAAGTGGGCATCCTCATCATCTTCTGGTAATTGTGATTCACCAGCTAACACGTGTTCAGCGGGATCAGCGTCTGTATCAGATAAGGGCTGACTGGTGCCTGACTTCATGGATACGTCATCTTCAGGTGGAACAGTCTGGAGGAATTGCTCCTTCAGATAATTCATGCTTTTGATAATTATCTCATTTTCTGATAAGTTAGGATACTGTTGTCGTAATTCCTTCTGAATTTGAACAAAAGGATTACTGGATAGTGCTGGTGGAGGAGAAGGGAGTGCTGGTTGTTTTACTGAATCTCGACATGCTTGTGCATGCTCTTGGATTTTTGTAACTGTTTCAGAGAGAGTTGGATTCATGCCTTTATCCCACCATTTGACAAAGAAAATTCTTTTCAAGCGGGGTACCTTATTCTGATAATCACAAGCAAAATCCCACTTCCAAATCCATGGGAGACTGAAACGGATTGTAAAATGGACTACGGATTTAGACATAGATAATTCCCTGTTTTTGTTCAGATAAGCATAGGCTCGAGCATAAGCATAATGCCAATCATTAAAAGCAAGACGGATTTCTTCTGGTAAGATGTCGAGACTTAGTCCAAACTTATCCCACCACACGAGGAACCAGTTAGGGACATCGTGTTTAAGGACATCAGGACAAATCCGAATGAACCAAGAATGAGAGCGGATGGGATTCTGGTAGTAAAACACCTGGGTGAAAGCATCAATATAATCCCAGTACGTATATTTTGTCTGTTTATTACGGAGATCTAAGTCCCGTAACGTATGCGGATGAATACCCCAAGTAGAAATAGGCATAAGATTGCGGATAGTAATCTTGCTGAAAGAAATAGGGCTGGTAGCCTTATTATGTTCATGATATTTGTGAGTAAATTCACAAGCTCCGGTTTCGGTTAAGATTTGTTCATAAATGTACCGATATTGATCAAAATGTGGTGGTGACTGTTGGGTAGTGAGATAACGACGCTTGATTTCCCAAGGGTCAGTCATCCACTGTTCATCTGCTGTTTCAATCCATAGGACGGTTTCCTCAGTAATACTGTTAGGAGTATACGGTTCTTCTGTCTTAAGGAGAATATCCTTAGCAGAGGGATTACTGGTTTGTCCTCTCAGAGGAGGAAATTCTGATTGATCATAGCGAGGGGTATGACCGCCTCGGCCACGACCGCGGCCTCTGCCGGAACCTCTACTGGTCATCCTGTTGAGACTCCTCGATCGGAGTCGATTTCTGCAGATATTCCCTAGTTAAGAAGTCAGGCAAAGAGTTATTTTCCCCTTTAATATATTCAATATCAAAATCAAAATTAGATAAATAACTTTGCCAGGTTAAAAATATCTGTTTAGATGCTAAATTTTTAACATCCTTTTTGAAAATCTGTTTAGCAGCAGAGCAATCAACTCTGATAAGAAAATGCTGATTTAAAAGATCATCTTGAAATTTGTCAACACATTTAACAATGGCTAGACATTCCTGTTTGATAGTCGGATAATTTAAAGCTACTTTATTCCAATGCCCAGAGTGAAATCTTAATAATTCTTCTTTCTGAGTCTTGGGATTAAGTTGCTTTAAAATCCCACCAAATCCTTCATTGGAAGCATCAGTTTCAACAATTTTCTTCCAATCAGGATTAGGTAATTGTAAGCATGGTAACTGTTTGACTTTTGCTTTTATTTTTTGTACTGCAGCTGTATGTTCTTTGCCCCAGGGAGGAGGATTTTTGCGAAGTCGGGTAAATAAAATGCTACAGTCTGCTGCAACATTAGGATAGTAATCTCTGATGTAATTAAGACTGCCTAAAAATCTCTGGAGTTGAGTTTTATCCTTAATTTCGTCTGGAAATTTAGAGGCAAACTCAATGCTGCGGTTGATAGGAATAATACTTCCATTGGAAATATTATGTCCAAGATATCTAACTGTTGTTTGGAACAACTGCATTTTTGGTGCAGATAGTACTAAACCATTCCTGTGGATAACATGCTTGAAAATATTCAGATGTTTAATATGCTGGTCTATTGATGAAGAAAAAATAAGAACATCATCAATATATGATAAAGTAAATTCAGTAAACGGATTAAAGATATCATTCATGATATGCTGAAATTCTGATGGAGCATTTTTAAGTCCAAAGGGCATAACATTCCATTCATAATGCCCAAAGGGTACAGTAAATGCAGTTTTATAACGATCCTGTTCTGCAATTTCAATTTGTCAATATCCTGATTTTAAATCAAATTTGGAAAAAATGATTGCATCCTGGAGGCGATCTAAAAGATCTTTTTTGTTCGGAATTGGATATCTAATCCATTTTAATTTGTCATTTAATGGTTTATAATTAATAACAAGGCGTGGAACACCTCTTTCGATTTCTGCATTTTTATTAACATAAAAAGCGGTGCAACTCCAAGGAGAGTGACTTGGTCGGATTAATTTTTTGTCTAGAAGACTTTGAATTTCAGTTTTACATAATTCCATATATTCCTTTTTCATTTGACTAGGACGAGCTCTAGTTGGAATATATTTTTCATCAAAATCTGGTTCATATGGCAAAGTAACCGTATATTTTTTTCTGTTCCAGAAAGCATTGGGAATAGTTCCACAAACTTCTGTTTGAAAATCATTTTGAATGATTTTAATTTTCTGTTGTAACGAGGGTTGTTGTAACCTTTGTTCTGTTGTTAAGAAAAAAACTTCTTTTGCTAAAAAATTGATTTGATTCTGTTTAAAAGTAACTAGATCTTTAATCTGATCTAATTCTTTTGTATATGGTTGTGTGATAAAATCAAATACTACTGATTTACCTTTTATTTGAGAATAAATACCTGTTGAATCAATTTTCTGAATAGGCATTAAAAGACATAAAAATGGTGTGCCAAGAATGATGTTGGTTGCCAGATTTCGGACTAAAACAAATGATGTTGGAAGACAGAGATCTTCATTACATATATAGGCTTCTGGTATTTTATACCTGATCTGGAGAGAATTACCACTTGCACTTGTTAGACTTTGTGTAGTCTTCTCAAAATATCTGGTTGGAACTATACCTTCTTGAATACAGTTCATATCAGCTCCACTATCAACTAAAGCAATAGCGTCTTTAATCATGAAATCGGGTTTGATCATAAAAGATATTTTAATATACCATTTTTGAAAAGTTACCTGATTAACTAATAACAGATAAGGAGTTGATGATTCTGGTTGAGGGTCAGTTTTGGTTTCAACTTCTTTAGGTTCAGTTAGTTTTCCTGGTAATTGGGTATGAAGATATTTAATATCTTTGATAGCAGCTGCACTGGCTGTTTGCAAGTGTTTTACTTCAGTTTTTAAAATATTAATTTCCATCTTTAAATCTTGAATGGTTGTTGGTTTTTCTACCAAAGTATTAGTCTGAATTCTGTTTAAGACAGTTTGGAGACTGTATGAATAGTCTGGTATTTGTGGAGTTTCTTGTGTTGCCTGTTGATGTTCATAACACATTTTCAGATATTTAACTTTAACTTCTGGATCTTGTATCTGGTCTGCTACAGCAAGCATATCTTTCTGGGAATCAGTTAAAACATTTATATTACTGGGTTCTCCTATGTTTAAACCATTCATTTCAACAATGGATTTCCAATAGTTAATTTCATTAATCTGATCTTGGCTTGTACAAGGGCAAGCCTGGGCCTCATCAGGGTTAGTGTCACTATCGGATGTTGAATATAATTGATTAATCTCATCCTCAGAAGGTGAGTCATCGTCTGTTGTATTTTCTTCGGCTTCTAAAGCTTGAAGTATCTGGTTCTTTATGTCTAATCTAATTGTAATTCATTAATTTTAGATTTAGCTTTAGATTTGCAACGGTTAGCATAATGTCCTGTTTGTCCACATTTATAACGTTTAACTTCTGATTTATTTTTTCCTTTGTTTTTCCGATGTGAAGTAGTTTTGGAATAAAACTTCCTGGTAGGAGTCGGATGGCTTGTTTTGTGTGATTTTTTCCGATAGGTTTTATGAGGCTTTTTATGAGATAATTTTCTCGGTTTGCCTGGATATCTAATACCAGGTTCATAGGCGAATTGTTCACAAAATTCTCCTAATTCTTTTCGTCCTGTTAGATGCTGTTGTTTCATTTGATAATGAAGTTTTAGGTCATTACAGAGGGAAAGACCTTCATCGGTTACTATAGAACAAAGTTGTCCATAGGTATACTGGTCGTAAGGAATAGACATCCGGTCATGGCGGTCCCGAAGTTTTTTCCTAACGCGTTCGGCAAAAAGAGTAGGGAGGCCATCAATAAATTTGGCCTTCCAATGAGTATTGTTGCCATCAGGTCGTTGCATGACCTTGATGAGAAATACATCCTTATACCAACGGAAATGGGTAAGGGATGGACATCGAAGATTCTGTAAAAGTTCGCGGCCACGATCGGCAGCACTGGTACTGGTTCCAATAAAATGGAGAATAATGGTTTGAATAAGGGTATAAACCGCATCCTGCTGTTGAACTGGTTGGTTAGTGGTTGGATCTACTTCTAATTTAACAGAAGTAAGAATGTCAAGCTGTTGGGTGGTGGTGAGGATATTATCCCACCATCCTTTAAGCTGACCGGTAAAGCCATTAATGATAAACTTGGCAATAGCTTGGTCCTGGTTACTGTACTGACGACAAACAGTTGCAAACATCATCATTTGATGAAGTTTTTTATAGATACCATATTCGGATTCACCATCTATATTCCATTCATAGATAGTCTTACCATGATAGCTTCCCTGATCATTGATATATGTTTCTTCATATAGAACATCGGGTGGAGTAGGTCGAGCATAATAATTTCTACCCATAGGGAGCATAGCTGGTCGAGCAGAACTATAAGAATGGAGCTTATTAACAGTTGAAGGTTCTTGAAAATTCATTTGAATTTCATGTATCTGTTCAGGAGAAAGATCGTCCTCAAAAACTGATTTATCTCCGGATGGTTCAGCTCTAAGCATTTGGATTGATCCACTAGGGGACTCAGATGATCGCCCTGGTTCTGGTGGTCGAACTTGTAAATTCTGCATACGTTACAGAAGGGTGTCCATAAATTCGGTATTAGAAGCTTTTAACTTAAAGTTAGTAACTTCTGGAGACGGTTTAATGGAAACTGGATGAATAGCAGAAGTGCCTACTACTGTTGGAGCTAAAGTTCTATTCTTGAAAGTAGAAATAGCTTCTTCAATTCTGGTTAATTGTTTGCTCATAGTTTGACATATCAAATTGGTATAATTATGCTGTCTAACTGTTAAGCCAAAATCAGCTAGTTGGATATATTCTTTTCGGGTAAAGCGTCCAGATTGTGCATCAATATAGGCAGTTGCAACTAATGGCTGTCTAGTTGTTTCACCATTTGGGGCAAGTTCTAAAGCTTGTGGTGGAGGATGAATCGTACTTACCACTTGTCCTTCCGTTGTAGTCCAGGTTTTATACTGATCTTCTATTACATGGAGCTGAGGTTGGGATTCGGATTGATACCATTCGACAAAGGGTATTATTTTCTGATGAAGTTCAAGATGTTGATAGTATTGATTTTTGTATTGTTCTAATTGTTCTGGTGTATGGTTTTCAAAATACCATGTGCGAAATTCTTTATATTGTTCCTGATTAAATTCCTGGTTTATTAATTTCCTATTTTCACTTCCTGGTGTAAAATCCATTAAATTTCAAAATTCATATCACTGGCCGTAGGACTGTTTGGCCTATCTGGTGGTGGTGTATAGATACCATGGGGAATTCTGTTTTGGGATAAACGAACTCCTTGGACTTCGGATATCATCGGATCTTCTTGCGGATCACTAGAAGGCCTACTAGGTGGTCTTGAAGGGATCTGTTGTAGAATAGAATCGACAGAATGCCGACTTGATTCGGGTAGATCTACTCTATAAGGAGGGATTGATTGATTACTGTTAGTAGAAAAGCATCTTGGTGCTGTTCTGAAACTTTGGTTGGATAGGCTTCTAGGAGCTGTTCTAAAACTAGCATTAGAAGAAGTGCTTCGGGTTAGCACTGGTTTCTGAAATTGAAGGTACACATTTCCTTCGTGTGTCTGGATAACATCATCTATGTTATGTTGAATCATTGGTTGGGCTGGTACAGCATTAGGAATATGCCATCTATCTGGAAAGGTTATCTGAGACCATGGAATTTGCCTAGGTACAGCTACTTGGCTGCTATACAGATTGGTTTCTATTAATACTGTTTTTCCTGATTCAGTTTTCTTTCTGACATAAGGATTTAAGGTTGTCAAAAGCCTTAATGTAAATTCTGGAATGTACTGAAAAAGGAGGGGATCCTGGTTTATACTCATACCCATGAGTAAGTACTCTCAGTTCTAAGACATCAGCCATGTTGGCGTCAGTCATGGATGCTTAAATTCGGATATATATCAAAATATACTGGTCCATGGGCAAGACTGGTTTCTATGGCGCCCATAAGAGATGCTCTCCAGTTGAGACATCGTCCATCACGTAAAGTACATTGGATACTGGTATTTTGTCCTAAAAGGGTTAACGGTTTAAAGGCTATTTGTACTAATCCTATATGAATGTACTTATAGTCTTTGACAAATGGAACAAAATCATTTATATGAATTAATCAGATAATTTCATCATTGTTTTGGATACATGATGCATGTTCAAATGTTTTTATAATTGTTTTACTAAAAAACTGAAAACGTCCTTTTTTATAAATGATTTTCGGATCAACTTCTGGTATGGTCCATTTATCTAGGCCTCTTTGACATCCTGATATGCTACCATTTCGGCTGCTTCAGCTAAGGAGGCTACGGTATTGCCTACAGAGGTTATAGATGTATTTTCTGGTATGGCTTCGGTTGTTCCTTGTTCACTCATAATTGTATGGTGATCATATATGTCTAATTTATTTTAGCTATACATGTATTGCATCTATCTTTAAACTTGGCTCTGATACCAATAAAGGTGCTCACTTTAAGTTCCTCTTCTTTTCAAACCCTAGCCTCCCTTTCTTGACAAAACAACTTCTGAACCCTAATCCAGCCTTTTTCTTGCCTATTTATATATCTGGTGTCTTTCCAAACAGGTTTAAAACATCTGGCACGTTTTCCCAGAAAAAGTCAACGCATGTGCGAAAAAGTCAACGCACGCGCGATAAAGTCAACGCACGTGCAGGAAAGTCAACTCTCTCCAAATTCTATCTTTTTGCCCATTTTATGCTCTGACTATGTACAACCTAATTGACATTCAACACACATAAAGTATACATTTTGACAAGCAAGTGAAGTTAAGAGATCCTAATTAACGGCCTCAATGATGTACAATTCGGCCTTAATCACATCCCCCAACTTACAACTTGCTAGTCCTCAAGCAAGTGATAAAAAAAAAATAAATAAATAAAATTAAACAAAATCTAGCTATTTCCTCTTTCGTGGGAAAACGGTTGTATTTAGCATATGCAACAAGTCTTTAAACCACAAAGTTACTCCAAGTGGACGAGTAAAGTCTCGTGAGGGTTTCCAGAAATGATACCCACAAACATTTTCATATTCATATACGCCCAACAATTAACCACACTATTCCACCTAGTAATCAACTTATGTGCCACTACAGTGTGATATTAAAACATAATGAGTCATTAAAGGCACAGTGGACAAGCATGAAGGAACCTATTAAGTCAAAACCACAATTTAGTTAATACAAAAAGTAAAGTCCCCTGTACTTGTGCATGCTAGTAAACAAATCATCAGTACCCTTGGTGTAAAGTGCAATCTCCATATTAGTTAACTGTCCACTATAATAGCCCAGTGTAACTCATAATAACACCCAACATATACAGAAAAACTAACCTGTTGCAGCCAAGATTCTTAAGTTTTTTTTTTTTTTTAAATGACGGTGCAATGTTCTAATCCATTAAGCTTTCTAATCAACCCATATAGCAAGTATTGGGCCAATGACTCCCAAACCAGATGGTTTTAGGGCACTAGGTGTAGAGACACCCCTACGACGAGCTTAATAACTCGAGTTGAAAAGGCTACAAATCCGAACAAGTCATTCTCCTTATTTTTTTTCTTAACTGTGCAATGTCTAAGTTCTTAAGCTTTCTAATTAACCCATGTAGCAAGTATTGGGCCAATGACTCCCAAACTAGACAGTTTTAGGGCACTAGGTGTAAAGACACCCCTACGGGCTTAATAACTCGAGTTAAAAAGGCTACAAACCCAAACAAGTCAAGTTTTTTTTTTTTTTTTTTAAGAGAATCTTAGCTCCTCATTTATTCTTTTCTGCAACCTAGCTATTATCAATGATGTACACCAGGGATTATAATAAAGAGGTCACCGCTATAAGAGTGTGTTCATGTGAATTAAGGCATACTTATGACAAGTGTACTAATACCACAAGTACAAACGACTCCCCTAGTACAAACATCACATGCAAGTATCTACCCAATAAATCCTTTTCATACAAGTCTACTATGCTCCCCAATTAACATATACAAATATCATCACCCTACTAGCAACAAGTCACATCAAGTGAAGTAATGCAATCAAGTGAAACAGGTATAAACATGAATGATTGAGCCAAATAGGAATGCACAAAAGAAAATACAATCCTCATCCCCCAACTTGAATATGACATTGTCCTCAATGGAAAAGTAAAGAGAAATGAGAGAAGATTACCAGAGATTGTAGGTGCACATCCAGGTAGGCATATAGTAACACACACACTCAATTTTTTTTTTTTTTTGAAGAAAAGGAAATAACTGAAAAGAAATAAAAATAAAAATAAAAGAGATAAAGCAATATACAGTGGGTATTACGGAGAAGCCGGTGGCGGTGGTGGTGGAAAATGCTGGACAAACAAGGCGTGTATCAGAGATCGCGTCTCAAAGGCTTCATCCTGAACCCGTTGCTGGATGTCGAGTTGGCGGGCGTGTAGCTGGTCGAAGGTCACCTGAGAATAGTCTCGATGCGCCTGAAAATCCGTGCACAATTCCATGAGACTCTGGTGGTGATCACGAAGAGTACTGTGGACCTGATCCACAGAGTGTTGAAGCTGTAAGTACTCATCGCGAGTCATGTAGAGTGGGTCCCCTTGGAAAGGCACGAGGGGAATAGGATGAGGTGGGTGGTCGTGTACGGGGTCCTGGACCTCATCAACTGGGGCACCAACCTGTTGCGGGATGCGAGATATGCTATGCTGCCATTCCTGCTGGCCGAAGGTCGAGTACGCTCTATCAATCTCCTCATTCTCAGCAATGGGGAGGCCGTTCAGCTCAAAGATAAGTGTCAACAAATTAGCAAATGGCAATGGCCAAGTCAGGTTCTGCATAGATGAGGCCGAACTGCCTCTCGTAGAAATTTCCGCACATGCATCCAGATGGTATGTGCAAGCGAGACCTGGTACCCATGCTGATAACCGTGTAAAACCTGAACAAACTCCAAATGGCGCTCATCTCTATGCCCAAGTGGGAGGGCATTCTTATGGACCACAGAATCAATGAATAGCAAGCGGCTAGGCAGCTTGCTCCGCTGCAGACATGTGAAACTGGTATCACCGTAGGCCCTCGGGAAGTATTATTGGATGAGGCTATGTATGGGTTATTGACCCTCAACTTCCGGGAAGGGCTGGTATTCTTGCTTGGCAAAAACCCTAACGCAGTGGCAATCATGGATGTGGTGATGTAGACGATATGACCATCAATGGTAGAGAGCAGTCCATCCTCGGAGAGTGACTCATACAGGTTCTGGTAGAAGAGTCGTACCAGACGAGAATAAGTACGCGCTGTCACAGTGCAAATGCCTAACTGTTGCCGGAGTTGGAGCTGCTCAACGCCCCAAGAAGTGTCCGGGTCATGCCGAAAATATGGAATGTTGAACTGCGTGAGCTTGTGAAGCGGGCGTGAAGCCTACTCCGGCCGTGGCAAGTCCCCTGGTGGTAGTGGCGAGGATGGTGGTGACAGTGGTGGTGGTGGCACCGAAGAGGTGGAACCTCTGGCCTTCTTGGAGGCTCGAGCAAAAATACGTCGACTCATGTCCTGCACATACCAAAAGCAAATAGACACAAACCCGTGGAATCAATCATGAGAATAAAGCAAAATATGAAAGCATAAGTTTGCCCACCAATAAACCACATGCAATTCTCAATTGTGAGTTTTTTTTTTTTTTTTAACTAAAAGAAATAAACTAAATAATGACTAAATAATTAATGACTAAATAACTAATGACTAACTAATTAAACTGATAGAACTAGTGAAATAATTAAACTAACAGAACTAAACTATTTAAACAACCTACACTATCAAGTAGAGAATGAATTAAGAAAATAAAATAACATAAACTAAAATAAAATAAATGAAACTATAGAATAAACTAAACTAAACTAAACTATAGAATAAAATAAACTAACTAAATCCCTTCTCTTTTTTTTGGTACTTTTTTTTATTTATTTTTTGTTTAACTAATGATTAACTAATTAAACTAACAGAACTAAACCATTTAAATAACCTAAACTAGCAAAGAATTAATTAAAAAAAATGAAACAACTAAATAAATAAAATAAAATACAATAAAATTAATAACCAACTAAACAGATTTTTTTTTTTTTTTTTTTTTTTTGGTGTGCTTGGCCGCACGTGCGCCGGAGATGGCCGCACGTGCGGCAGTCGTCTTCTCCATGTGATTTTTTTTTTTTTTTTAAAGAGAAGCAAGAACCAGATCAAGCAACAAACAAAAACAAAAATTCTACAAATTTACTCCTACATCCACAAATCTACAAAAAAAAAAAAAAAAAAAAATTACCTTGAAAAAGTGGAGAAAGAGAGAAGAAGAATGGAGATTCGCCGGAAAAAAATGGTGGTCGCCGGAGATTCGTCGGACGGAGAGGAAATAGTGATGCCGGCGGTGAGATGATGGTGGAAAGGAAGAAGAAAGAAGAAGAATAGGGAAGAAAAAAAAAAAAAAAAGAAGAAGAAGAAGAAGAAGAAGGTGATGTGGGTTGGGCTGTGGGGTAAAGAGAGAGAGAGAGATAATGAGAGGTGGAAAAGAAAATCTGAGAGTGATTGTTAGTGGTTGTGTTAGATGTTGATAAGGTCAACTTCTTTTTCTTTTTTTTTCGAATATAAAATAAAATAAAATAAAAATAAAAATAAAATAAAATAAATAAAAGAAGTTGACAAAGAAATCAGACTTTTTTTTTCTTTTTTTTTTTCGCAGATATCGTTGCACGTGCGGGAGTGTACGCCGCATGTACGGACGCACACCCCGCACGACCCTTCGCACCTTCTTTTAAAGTAGAATGCAATTGTTGGTTTGAGAATTTCGCCGCACGTGCGTGGAGTTTGTCACACGTGCGGGATTTTTTTTTTCTTTTTTTTTTTTTTTTTGTGATGAAGATGACATTTCGCACGTGCGGGGCCCAAGCCGCACGTGCGGTGCACAATGCCGCACCTCCCCTCTGCACCTGTTTTTTAAGCAGTGTGCAAGTGTTGGTTTGAGAATTTCGCCGCACGGGCGTGGAGTTTGCCGCACGTGCGGGATCAAGTACAACCCAAGTCATGGTAAACCATTTCTACCTTCATTTGACATCTGAAATAAATATAGCACTCTAGAAAATATCGGAATGCCAAACAAGGGTATACTCTTCACGCGAAAAACACGGGTACTACTTTTCTCTCTAACTGCGTTTGTAACTTTCCCTATTCTCCAACATGGTGAAAAACTAGGTTGATTCGGTATCCAGAATCGAGGCGCATAAAGCTACCTCAACCTATGGGGCTGCCATACAGAGTTCAAGCCGGGGTAGTTTTGAAGCAATCTCCACACCTCTGGATATTTAAACAGACTCTAGTCTCGAAAATTCCAACATTTGTGTTCTAGGCTTTGCCATTCAAACTCTAGTTTCCACCGTCTCAGTTGGTCTCCTAGGAACTCACTACAAACACAGTTAGGTGGCTATACCAGACCGTCAGATGTCGTTCGGGCACGGCTAACACCAAAGGAATTACACCTTTAGAGGATTTAAAGTCTCCTAAACGCAAATAAAGCACAATAAGAACAAAGAAAAGTAGAATATAATAGAAGGGAAAGAAAGGAGAACAAGAAATCAATCTATCAATCATAGTAAAAAGGGTCCATCAAAGCAATGGACTCAATCATTTCCCCATTCCCAATCCCCTCTATATATGGCTTCAGTGTTTGGCCATTCACTTTGAAGGTGTGGCCAGTCTTTGGATCTTGTACCTCAACGGCGCCATGAATAAATGCCTCAACAACCACAAAGGGACCATCCCATCTTGATCTAAACTTACCCGGAAAGAGTCTCAATTTTGAGTTAAAAAGCCACATTTTTTGCCGGGTTTGAAGGATTTTCTATTAATGTGCTTGTCATGGAATTCTTTAGTCCGAGCTTTAAAAATTCTCGAACTCTCATATGCATCATTTCAGATTTCCTCCAACTCATTGAGTTGCAATTTCTGGTTGAGCCTAGCCACGGCCATATCAAAGTTAAACTTCTTTATGGCCCACAATGCTCGGTGCTCAAGTTCAACCAGGAGATGGCAAGCTTTGCCAAACACCGCCCTATATGGTGACATCCTAATAGGTGTCTTATAAGCAGTGCGGTAGGCCCATAATGCATCTATCAACCATTGTGACCAATCTTTCCTATATGGCCTCACCGTTTTCTCTATTATGTGCTTTACCTTCCTATTTGAGACTTCTACTTGGCCACTCGTTTGAGGGTGGTATGGAGTGCCAACTTTATGAGTGATAGAGTATTTCTTGACTACCGAATCAAAGAACCGGTTACAAAAATGCGTACCCTGATCACTTATTATGGCTCTAGGAAACCCAAAACGACTAAAGATATTTTCATGCAAAAATTTGATTACAACTCTATGATCGTTTGTTCAGTAGCTATTATCTCCACCCACTTAGACACATAATCTACTGCCAAGAGAATATACTCAAACCCGAACGACGACGGGAAAGGTCCCATAAAATCAATCCCCCAAACATCAAATATCTCTACCACAAGAATAGGGGACATTGGCATCATGTCACGCTGAGATATCGAACCCATTTGCTGACAATGCAAACAAGTTCTACAAAATTGATGGGCATCTTTAAAAATTGTGGGCCAATAAAACCCGCTTTGGAGAATCTTGGCGGCCATTTTATGCCCACTAAAATGACCGCCACATGCAGAAGAATGACAAAATGTAAGAATGCTATGCACCTCACTCTCCGGCACACACCGTCGGATCACTTGGTCGGAGCAATATTTAAACAACTCCGGATCCTCCCAAAAATAATACCTGACCTGCAAAAAGAATCGGTCTTTGTCTTGCTTAAACCAATTTTGTGGAATTTGCCCAATGGCCAAATAATTCACAATATGTTCAAACCACGGGGGGCTCACTCGTGACAGCTCAAAAAGTTGTTCGTCCGGAAACGAATCATGCAAAATACGAGGGTCACTAGTATACTCGACGAGGATTCGGGAGAGGTGATCCGCCACCACATTCTCAGATCCTTTCTTATCTCGGATCTCTAGGTCAAATTCCTGAAACAACAAAATCCATCTAATTAGCCAAGGTTTGGTCTCTTTCTTTGATAGTAAATACCGCAAAGCGGTATGATCAGTGAAGGCTATGACCTTGGAACCTAGGAAATAGGAGCGGAATTTATCTAAGGCAAAGACCACAGCTAGCAACTATTTCTCGGTGGTAGTATAGTTCAATTGTGCATTCGAGAGAGTGCGACTAGCATAGTATATAGCAAATGGTGCCTTATTGACCCTTTGGCCCAACACAGCCCCGACAGCATAATCGGAGGCATCACACATGATTTCAAAGGGAAGCGACCAATCTGGTGATTTCATGATTGGGGTGGTGGTCAAGGCCATTCTCAGTGTTTCAAATGCCTTTAAGCATGCCTCATCAAAGACAAAAGGCGCATCCTTAACCAGTAAACTACACAAAGGACGTGATATCTTACTAAAGTCCTTGATGAACCTACGGTAAAAACCTGCATGCCCTAAGAAAGACCTAATTTGACGCACGGAATTGGGTAGAGGAAGGCCTGCAATGAGGTCAACCTTAGCCTTGTCTACCTCTATACCTCGAGGGAACACAATGTGTCCTAACACTATACCCTCACGAACCATAAAATGGCTCTTTTCCAACTCAAGATTAGGTTTGCCTCAGTATATCATTCTAACACTCTAGTCAAGTTCCTAAGGCATTCCTCAAAAGACGGTCCAAACACCGAAAAGTCATCCATAAAAACCTCTAAGAATTTCTCCACCATATCGGAGAAAATGGCCATCATACACCGTTGAAAAGTCACCGGTGCATTACATAGCCCAAAGGGCATGCGCTTGTAAGCAAAAGTGCCAAAAGGGCATGTGAATGTGGTCTTTTCCTGGTCAGCAGGGTACACCGGGACTTGATTATACCCCGAATAGCAATCAAGAAAACAGTAGAAACCCTGCCTTGCTAACTGCTCTAGGATTTGGTCAATGAAAGGTAAGGGAAAATGATCCTTCCTAGTCGAGGAATTCAGTCTCCTATAATCAATGCACACTGGCCACCCAGTAGTGATTCGTGTGGGGACTAACTCTCCTCTCTCATTCTCAACAACGGTGATGCCCAATTTCTTGGGCACCACTTGTGTGCGACTCACCCACTTGCTATCTGAGATGGGGTATATAATACCCGCATCCAACAATTTTAATACCTCCTTTTTCACCACCTCTTTCATATTAGGATTCAGTCTCCGTTGCATTTCGCGAGAAGGTTTGGTGTTCTCCTCTAGGTGTATATAATGCATGCACACGGAGGGATCTATCCCTTTCAAATCAGCCACTGACCACCCTATAGCACTCCGATGTGCCATGAGAACACTCATTAACTGACTCTCCTGCTCTGCAGTCAAGTCAGATGCAATGATGACTGGTGTGGAGATGTGGTTTGGAAATACTCTTCAGATCCTGGGAGACGCTAGTGATCCTCAGCTAGTCACCTGAAAAGATACAAACACTCCGGTCGGGGGTGCCGGAATTAGCACTCCGATGGACAAGTCAGTTCAGACACTCAAGATAGCTTGTTTACTAAGTCAAGTGAAATGATTCTTACATACCTTTCTAAATCTTTGGTTCTTATATTTATACTTGTTCCTTTTGATCCTCGGGGCCAGGGCCTACGTTTTAATCATTGTCCTTTCTTTTAATCGGCCCTAAGGATTTACACTTATTTGACACTGATATTATATTCGGCTTCCCACTCTCGTAGGATATAGCTGATTACTCGTAGGATACAGCCGATTAATATCAGTCTTCCATTGGTACGCACCTTCTGATCTTTCCATATATTCGGCCCCCAATTGCCCCCTGAACTCCCCATTGACAGTAGTTAATCGGCGTGTTTGGTCTTGAATTGGAAAGGTTAAAATAGGTCAGGCGGCTTCGCGTACCCCAATACAGATGTAAGAATGCGCACACCTTTTCGGTCATCATTACACTTTCCCGCCTCATTCGTGCGTCTCGCATTTATTGTGATTTGAAATTTCAGTCCTTTCGAATGCACAGTTCGTCGAGTATTCGAGACTCTTGGACCGCCAGCGGATATCCCTTCTCTGACTCACATTTTCTGCAACTCTTCTCCGTCTACCCTCGTCCCCCTTGCTCCTCGTAAGTCTTCTTCTCTTTTCTTTGCAATCCTACTTTCTGTTTGTTATTTTAATTTTGGCGAACCCTTTATTCCCCGTGAAAATGGCTAAACACTTGAAAGACCTCCTTTCCGAGGGTCGTGTCTCCGGATTCCGGCGACACTTTTCCATCCCCAACGATGTTCATCTATCTCTAGTGACGGACAACACTTTGGATATGGAGAGAGAGGATCGAAATTCAATCATCTTTCCTCTCCTATCCATTGCAGAGGGCGGGGTCCGTTTTCCCTACATCCATTCCTTAGGGCCGTCCTCCGCTATTGGGATCTGATTCCTTCTCAGCCCAACGTGAACTTTTTCTGAATCGTAATGGGGATCGTAGAGTTGAACCGGCGCCTCAAGATCGATCTTGGCATTCCGGCCATTCGGCACTGCTATGCTTTAGCCAAATCTTCCGGTCGGCTTGGGCGGTACTTTCTTAGGGCCAAGGATAATGACCATCATTTGGTAACCATGCTTGCAAGTTCTGGTAAGCGTGTGGATGATGTAATGGTCAATGTCCAAGGGAACTGGGAATTTGGCGAAGGCGAGGGTCGCCTAGACCCTATTCCCAGACAGAGGGGTGAACCAGGTTGCCGTGTGTCTCCTTGCGTTTATTGAACTTTTTTTTTACTCGGCCTTCTCTCCGTGTCTAACCCTTTGTCTTTGCAGGCAGCAAATTGAAGAAGATTCTGGTTTCTACTGATGACGCAGTCCTTGCGCAGATTGCGACTGCACTCGGATACTTCGGCCGTCCAAACTTACAGAAGCAAGGGAGAGCCCCACATACTTCTTCGATACGAGCCTACTTATACTATTTTTTTGGCCGCTGACAACATTCTGATTCCATCCGGCGATCAACAACTTGCGGCTCTTATCTTCCCTAGCTTCAAGAGCCTTAGGCAAGTTGGTCTCGAAGCTTCTGATTCGGGGCAAGACGTCGAGCCGGTGGTAGAGGTAGTCGCCGAACCAGCCAGAGAGTTCATTGAGGAGGCCGAAGAGGTTGACGAGGCCCTAAACTCGGCGTTTGAGGTCGCCAGACGTAGTCAGCCTACCTCGCCGTCCACTTCGGGTCGGGCGGAGTTTTCTTCTGGAGATATTTTTGGAAGTTGGGAGACCTACCCGGCGATTTTTTTGAAGGTATGGCTGGGGAAAACCTTATGCAGATGGCTCGAAAGAAAAATGCCGAGCGCATGGCCGCCCGGAACAAGGCCGAGGCCGCCCGTTCTGGACCTGCCTTGATTGAGTCTTCCGAACCCGTTATTGAAGAGCCGGCTCAGATCGTTGCGGCTGAAACGGCGAAAGAGGTTGAACAACCGGTCATTGAAGAACGGTTGATTCCGGAAGAGCGTGGCAAGAAACGTAGCGCCGAGGGAGAGGCCGGTTCAGAAGATAGTCTTGCTGACAAAAGGCCTCGCTTAGAAGAATCGGACGTGGTTGTTCCTTTCATTGTTCAGCCAAAGATCAGAGACACGCTGATTCCCTCTGACACATCCATCATTACCGACCCAGCGGTAGCCTTGAGCCTGGCGGCTTCAGTCTCCCTACCAACTGATAAGGCATCCTTTCATGCCGTGCCGAATTTGGTGGCCGTAGCCCTATCTGCGCAGTCGGCCCTTTTGGTAGGTGAACTTTGACTTGTTTTGATTTTGGTTGCCTATGGCATCTAACGATCCCAACTCGTTTTGCAGACGGTCGGCAGGATCGCCGACTTGGGCCCGCTACACGATGCCCTTGAGAGGATTGACCGTTTGCAGTCAGAAGTGGTCGATCAAAAGAGCAGGGCCGAGTTTGAGATGATGAGAGCCGCGATGGAGACTGCGCGAGCCGAAGCCGAAGTAGAAAGGGCTCGGCTGCCGATCAT